>JANAVB010015399.1:5800320-5887820 GCA_029216955.1 Iris pallida | reverse complement strand
CACTAGTGTCCTAGTATGTAGCTTAGTATAAAAACTAAGTTTATGTATCATTTTTTTCAGTGACGAGACACCAGGATATCTATAGCTTCATATACATACCCTTGCTTTGCTCGAGAAAAGTACCCCTGCAAACTTTATTTACTACATATAATGAATTGTGTATAAACCATGTTAAATACCGATACATAAAACTGCAAGTCATATCTCTACATATTTTACATGCTTTATACTGCTCTCAGTATCCACCATGTTTTATACTGTTCTCGTATCTCTCACATGTTTAGGATCTGGTTATGGAGAAACTAATAGTTGAGTACGTGATCATGCCCCCTTCTCCCGTACGTACGTACCGAACAAGGTTGACATTTTATATGTATACCTTGTCGTAGGCGCACCAACTGTATCTGTACGTATGTACATCTATCGCTTGCTTACTTGTATGAAAGTACATTTTATATACTTGTGCCACAGCATATTGTACACCTATTGACGATCACGTACCTGCACCAGTTTTAAATATTACATTTACATCTGTCGCTATGACATATGTATCCTTGCCATGATAGATTTGTGATTTGCCATGATTTCTGTTTATTATACTTCTGTTCATTCCATGTTTCGTATATTTAGTTTGTTAGAATCAGTACTTGCTCTTGTCCTGACAGGATGACGTTGTAGGTATACTTACCGAGGAGGAGTTGCTATGCGATTCCTATTATGGGGTTGCCGTCGAGGATCAGACTTTACCTTACGAGGATATACCTACGGGGAAACTCGTCTAGTTTGTTTAGTTGCTTGGGACTTTTGAGAGCAGTCTTGCTTTTAGACTATGTATTTTGATACTGGGCCTGTATCCAGTTTTACGTCTTGACTATGTATTTGGAACATATTTATATATGAGATGATTTTGTGTTTGGGATATTTTCTGACTCAATATGACATATAGAACTGTTAGCACACTTTGATCATATATTTGTTTGTCTTTAGAACAGCTTACTACGCTTTATCTCAAGCGTAGGCTGGACATGACTCGGCCCGGCTCAACAATTTAGGTAGCGGATTGTGACATATTTTTAGTCGTGGCCCATGCAGGTCCTGTCTAAGTTATTTTAGTTACGTCATTGTCACTCCCCGTTCCCAGAATACGTATTTTAATACATGTACTGCTTGAATGTATTTATTTAATATTTATCATGCATTTATTCTGTATTTAATTTCTTTAATTTTACGCTAATTATTTTTCTGTATTTTATTTTTGCTTATGTTTTGGCTCTTGGGTTCAGCTTGGGTTGGTTTGTTTTGGTGGTTCATCATGAACCCAACCAACCACCTGCCACCATCTCCATTTAAAGCCCAACCCTTTCTCTCTCTTCATTCATTATCATTTACTCTTCTTCTTCCTCATAACTCTCTCCACCTACCAAAAGTATAGGCAAGTGCATCTTGCTTCCACATGAGAACCCATTTTTATGGTTTATTATCTTCCTCTCATGATTCTAAGATAGTTTAGAACTTGATATTTTCCATTTTGAGAGTTTTATTTTTGTAGATCTAGAAATTGCTATTTTCGGATTTTAATGGTTTTTGATCTCTCAAACTTCCTTATTTCCAAATTTTTAGCAGTTCAGGTTGTTGAGATTTATGTTATACCCCATTTTGATCCATGGAAGTCCCATTTTAGGCTTCGATTGAAGGTTTCATAGAATTAGAGTTCGAGAGGTTCTCTACGCCTAAGTTTTACTTGTCCGCGTAATATCAAGCTCTACGTCTACGATCATTCGTGTCAGCGTGAATCTGGATTACGCAAATCTACTGTGTCTTGGCATATTTCCTTTACGCGTATTTCTTCACGCGTAATGTTATTCTTTACGCGTATTCCTTTACGCACAATGTTACTCTTTACGCGTACAAGTTCAGGCGTAACATTATTTCCTCCACGCATAACATTATACTTTACGCATACCAGCTTTATGCGTAACATTTTTTTTACGTGTACAAGTTTACGTGCAATGTTATTCTTTTACGCGTACAAGTTTACGCGTAATACTATTTTTATACGCATTTCAAGTTCACGCATAACATTACTTCCTTTACGCATGTCTCTTTACGCGTGATGCTATTCCTTAAGCATAATGATATTTTCTTTACGCTTACAATGTCTCGCGCGTAATACTATTCTTTACGCGTATTCATTCATGCGTAAACTTTAACTCTTTATGCGTACAAGCTTTACGCATAACTCGACCCTTTACGCATGCAAGTTTCATGTGTAACTCTATTCTTCACGCGTACTCCATTACGCGTACTCCTCTGGCTTGGTGTAAGATGAGTTTTTACGCGTATTTCATTGAACGTAATCCTTAGGCGCATGCCACCCCATATAATATCCTTACGCCTTTTGACATGAACTCGATATACTCATGATATGTTAGTATTTTTAATACATATTGTTGTGTGGAGAGCGCATTGTGTCTCGATTGGTTTATGGATACCCAGAATGACTGGAACTTAACCCTGAGGGTTATAGACTCGACCATACTAAATGCTAGTTGACTTTTATGCCTTATCACGAATTAACATTGATTGTTACCTCGACTAATGATTGACCATTGCGTTCCTAGTTGGAACTAAGAGACTGGCTAGTCGTCTTATTGAATTGAATGGGACACGTTCATGTATGAACCATGAACCATCGCGATCGACTAGCCGATCGAAACATTGGCATATGGACACATGTTGACTTCTATTTTCTGCAAAAGCAGCATGTGTAACTTACAGTCAAGTCATGATTATTCCGTTGCTAGGTTTGATTGTTGCATTACGCTATGTAAGACCTACAACCTAACCGCACATGTATCGTTGTAGAGTTGTGCATATCGTACTCTGTACGGAAGTACTCATTCTGAATGACCATAATCCACGGCATGAGATTTCAATCAACATAGGGACTATTAAGCTAAATAAAATAACGATTGCATGGAGAGAATGGATTCCCGAGTTCTTACATTGCAGCCATCTTTGGGACAATTAGTGCCCCGACATGCCGGCTGATTCCCACAGATACTGCAAATCTGCCACACGGGCAGGGAGTGGTATTTGCTTATACTGTTATATATAATGATGACGGACGTCCCGCTGGGACTCGTATAATTCATGATTGGCGTAATTGATTTTTGGATAGCTAGCCTTGCTTATACATAGTAAGAACTAAGGAATCCCTTATTGCATACTTCTAAGACAACTAGGAACTTACAGTTAGCAAGCCGTAGTAGTTGTATTGCCGTTTAAATTAATTTTTTTGTGTATTGTACCTACTCTGTTAACTACTGAGATGAGCAGAATGTCAGAACATGACGTGTCAACTTATGTCCTTGTTTGGTTGGGAAGTTGGCTTGAAGTGTCGTTATGTTGTACGAATCCCAGTAGCAAGCAGAGATCTATTTATCATATTCTTAACTCTTACCACTGGTTTTATTTCTCATGTCATACTTCCTTACGGTAATTGCTATTAGAGGTCTAACTTCTCTGGTTTTGCATGGCTAGATTTAGAGCTAGTTCCCGAGGACTCAGCTTACTTCTACATCCAAGATGGTCAATACTAGAGGGATGATCGCAGGAGGACACAAGTGGGTTTCTTACTTCCCTGCTCATTTTGTTACTTACTTTACATTTTGCCTCTTGGTACCGACATGTTAGTCGAATAGTCTTGTATTTACTTATTACATAATTGTAACTAAGTCAGACTGCAGCTGATAACGATTGTGTATACCTTGTTATATCATCTGACTATGTTTTGTAAAGCCAGACCTCAAGAACATTTCGGCTGAGAGTTTGGGATACCTTACTGCTTTATCTTACATGTTCTCTATTACTGCTTCTTGATTGAATGATTGATACAATAGATGTTGAGTAACCCTAGTGAGACTTTCATGTTGTATGCACCCCCTCGTCTTTTAGATAACATTGATCGTATTATACGGTATTCATCTACCCATAATACGTAGCTGGCTGAGTCACTCTTCCGCTCTCCGGTGTTCTGGTTTTGGAGCGTGACAAGGTTTTAGTGGTGGCCCATGCAGGTCTGATTTCAGATTTGTGGGGTAATTTAATTTATAGGATGTCTCAATCACACATGTTTTCCCTTGATCTTATGATTCGTTACTCTCGACCCTAGCTTGACATTCCAGTATCCTTTGACTTCATTGATCTTTTCTGTCCGATCGTTTGATTGCTCTCTTGTCCCTTTTCTTAGGGGCACCTCGTCCGCATCTGTCAGAGCTGGACAGCAACAACAAGGACAACAAAGGCAACATGAACAGCAAGACCCTATTGATCAGCAACAAGGGCCAGTACTACCTAAAAAACATCCAAGAAGAGGTGATAGTGGAACCAACAGCTGGACCGCAGTATCCGGAGGTTCCAACACTACCAACAGTGCCGCCTATCCCTATGGCAGTAGACACACCAGCCCTTCTGGAAATCATAAGACGGATGATGGCTACTCAGCAACATCAGATATTGACCCAGCAACACATGCACACACAGCTGCAAGAGTAGAATGTACTGCTCAACCAAGGGTTGCAAACGGCTTTGGAAAGGGGAGTGAGGACTGATTCAGGGGTGTCAACCAAATTTTGCAAGAACAACCCCCGTCATTTCGAGGGCACGGAAGATGCCATTTTAGCAGATGCATGGCTTAAGGACATCGAGGCTATTCTGACAGCGGCTAAGGTGCCGACGGAAGAACATGTGGATCAAGTGAAGCTGTTGCTTCAGGACCTCGAACGTGATTGGTGGGAGTCAGAAGAAGTGGGCCTCAGACGTCCCATAACTTGGGATATTTTTACTGCAAGGTTCAAGAAGAAGTACTTTGGAGTTGTGACACAGTTCGAGCTACAACAGAAGTTTAT
Organism: Iris pallida; assembly: GCA_029216955.1. NCBI lineage: Eukaryota > Viridiplantae > Streptophyta > Magnoliopsida > Asparagales > Iridaceae > Iris > Iris pallida. The sequence continues at coordinate 5,882,910 of JANAVB010015399.1, read as the reverse complement.
CAACCTCAAACAGGCTGGCAAGATGGTGGATGCTTATACAGTAGAGTTCTGCAGACTGAGTAGGTTCGCACCAGAGATGGTAGCCACAAAGAGCCAGAGGGCTATGAGGTTTCAGCAAGGGTTTCATCTTAAACTCTTGCAATTGATAGAGGGGCATAACTACCAGACTTTCGATGATGTATTGACGGCAACTCGGAGGCATGACATCACAATCCAGAGGATCACATCTAGGACTGGAGGTCAGAAAAGATCTCACAATCAGATTTAAGAAGGAGGGGGAGCAGCGCCTCGAGTTACAACAACCCCTGGCATTCACATTTACGATGTGGCAATGCGAGGGCCAGCACCACCAACAAGGTAACAATAGCAACAGAGGAAGAACCAGCAACCTCCAATGGGCTGTACTTATTGTGGGAAGGTAGGGCATACTAGAGATGTGTGTCGGGCATTAAACGGACATTGTTTGATACGTGGAAGTCCAGATCATCGGGTTTCCACCTGTCCCATGAGTTCGATGTCAGAAGGACCAGCAGTAGCAGTGAGACCACTAGCACAACGCCCGTTGATGTCACAGGCTCAGATGTTTTGGCAGCAAGGATCGCCGATACAGCAGCAACAACAAAGACCACCCCAGCATCACCAAGGCAGGGGCCGACAGCAACACCAGGCTAGGCCGCAGCATAGGAACTAAGAAGGAGGCTGAGGGCAGGCATTCAATCTTTCATTGGAAGCGGCATTGGCATCGGAAGATGTTGTGGCAGGTAACATTCTCGTCGCCTCATATCCCGCAGTAGCATTGTTTGATTCGGGAGCATCCCACTAATTTATATCTGCACAATTTGCAACATAACTAGGAATGGAATTCGAGGCATTGCCAGAGATGTTGAATATACTCACTGGTAATGGGCTCGTAGGAGTTAGTAGAGTTATTCTAGCATGTAGAGTTGTAGTTTGCGGGCGTTCCTTACCCGCCAGGTTGCTAGAATTTCCTGTTGGAAATTTCGACGTTATCTTAGGCATGGACTGGCTGAAAGACAGTCATGCGACAATAGATTGTCGTAGAGGGAGTGTATCTTTTAATATTTCGGGCGTGGAGCGGTTCACCTTAGTCAGATCAGTGGCAACTCATGTTACGACCCGCGCCCTAGTGTAAGGGCACGAGACGTGGGTACGTCCAGCCTACGCCGCAGTGTCGGTGGTAGAACGCTGTCCTAGGTCAACATACATCTAACAATATATATATCTAAACAGTTTATACTTCCCGAATAGGAGTGACATAGCAGTAAATAAACTCAATCACAACTAAGGAAGAGATAGCACGATATGAAATAAAACTCAAGGAAACAGAGATGATAAAGTAATCTAAGATAATCCCAGCAAATATCCAGAGGTACATGGTCTCAGATACAGAAATGAAGGAATATACAACTCAACATCTCTGAACAGAAAGTCTAGATAAACAAGACTCAAGACTACATAAAATAAGATAAGCCTAACTAAACTAGTCAAGACAATGGGGGTGATGTCCTCAGCTAGAGCTGGGTCCTCCTGAGGGTCCAGCTTGCAAGTGTCATCTAAGGCTGCCCCGTAGAAAGTGTCCAGACAGGCCTCCTTCTCATCCTCTGTAATATTTTTAATAGGTCCAGTCAGGACAGGAGCGAGCACAGTACATCTCAACAGTTCATAGCAGGTTAGAAAATATAAACATGCAGTAGAGTAAGATACAGGAAACTGAAAGGAAGTACATGATGAAAAAGAGAACTGTATGTAAATAGCTAATGTATATAGAGAACTAATAGTGGCTAGTGATGCAGAGTACAGGATAGCACATGTGAACAGGACAAATTTGTACATGATCTACACTAAAGAGTTGTACATGATCTATACTACTATAGAATTGTTCACATGACTACTAGCACTCCCCCGTTTTCCCCAATCAATACACAAGGATCTAAACAGGTTATGTTATTGTACATGATATCACATGGGACCCTTGAAAGGGTGCACATGATAGTATACATGAGGGCTCCGTGAACATGAGAGTACAAGATTCACCGGAGTGTACATGTATAATGAAAGCACATGAGTACATGATGAAAGTAAAACGCACATGACACAATGTACCCGATGCTCCCGAGGGAGATAATATCGCATGAAGAGATTCGTATAGTAGTAATCCGTGATAATGTCGTGACAGCTTCAAGTAAGGTAATCTAAAGTAGGAATATAATTCTAAGCAGGATATAAAATGATCAGAGAATGTACTAGTCTGGTATCTGAGTGTCTAATATGAAAGTACTGTCCGAGGAGTGGTGTCTGGCTCCTAATCAGAACAGCACAAGTCACAACAAGTCCAGGATAGTAATAAGATGCACTACGATGAATACTACATGAATCTAGGTCAATCTAGACCAAAGTCAACTCTTGGTCAACTCTGGTCAACCCTAGAAGTCAAACTAGGTCAACTATGGTCAAACTAGGTCAAACAAGCCTACACTAGTCTAGCAAGTCTATTCTAGGCCTAACAAGGCTGAACAAGCCCAAACTAGGCTCATTAGACAAACAGACTCACATACAGGCCATAGGCCAAATACCACATATATACCTATACCACTATCACATATGAATGTATATGTATATATTTATATACATATAGGCATGTGCCTAGCTCATGAGCTATCATATAACACATAGGCTAGTATATCCATATGCCCACATATTATATATATATATATATATATATATATATATATATATATATATATATATATATAATCACACACCTACATATATTATAGGATACTAATACATATATATACCCCATACACCATTTCAAGTTTCCATATTAGATACCCAATACAATACACAAACTTATATATATATATATATACACACACATTACATAAAATATATATATATATATATATATATATATATATATATATATATATATATATATATATATATATATATATATATATATATATATATATATAACCTACTCCTATTGTATATATATATATATATATATATATATATATATATATATATATATATATATATATCTACAATAGGAAAAAATATATATATATATATATATATCTACAATAGGAGTAGGTTATAGAGAGGGGGAAAACTCAAGTGTTCATGTGTATGTGTGTGTGTGTGTGTGTGTGTGTGTGTGTGTGTGTGTGTGTTAGTGATAGAGTGATCTGTGAGAGGGGCTGTCCCTGAGTGACAGGGAGCTGGTGTGTGTGTGTGTGTGGATGTTACAAGGTGACAGGGATTGCATGTATAGACTGAAAACTTGTGTGTGTGTGTCATTAGTGAATTGATCTCAGGTTTTAGGATTGCACACTATTTTCCAACAGTCCAAACAACTCAGATTAGCACACAAAACCAAATAACACAGCCCCCAACTATCTCAGGTTTTAAACATTAATTCTAAACAGCCTATACAACACATAATATCATATTAAACCACTTAAACAGTCCTATAGCTAAACATCCAGATTTTGAGCCCAACCCACATCCAAATCAATCCAAAGTTGACACACTACTAGGAATCATGTATGTGCACATATTAGAGTCTTAATTGCATGTAATTAGCAGTATAGATTAGGTAAAAATTGATGCTAAATCTCATTTTAGAAATCTGGAAAAAATAGGATACATAGGACTCTTTCACATTTTATAGGAAAATAGGGAAATTGGCATTTAACAATCTAAATCAAATTAAAATAATGAACTAATGGTTGGTAACATATAAACACATTGTGTACGTGTCATGTGGTATGTTTGTGTCCACCAAAGGGGACACAAACGTGTCCAGCTGAATCAAAACCAAAACGGGTATATTGGACACACAAATTGGGACAGTCTCGTACGGGTGTGCACGCGTGTCGTGCACCCGACACAGGCAAACCCAGGCCTCGTGCTCGTGTTTGTGGGTGCACCTAGGGTAGGCCTAGGTATATGTCACCCTGAATCGTGTCAGTGCGTGTCGTGTCCAGAGATACAAGGCCGTATCAATGGCTAGATGCACACTATGCGCAGAATAGTGGAAAACCAGTGCACGACTGATTTCTCACCAACCAGTGCACGAAACCCTATGAAAATTGGGGAGCGTGGTGACAGAAGGTGCCCCTTAGCTCCCATAAAATTTCGTGTCAAGGCAAGCCGTGTCGTGTCCTGTAGGGACCCCGAGTAGCAGGGGATCCGGCAGGCTACACGTGCGCGGGTGTGCGGCACGTGTCCACGCGTCGATTTTGACACAAACCGACACTAACACCACTACAAAAGAATAGAAATCAATAAGCAATAACAATATCTAAATTTCTATTTAAAAACATTGCACAAAAGCAACCGAAATGCCCTTTGAGGCATTTCGACAAACACTTAGGGATAACTCCTGATACGTGTCCAAACGGACACGAAACTGATACAATCTGACATGAAACCAATGCAGACACTTAGGGGACTCCTAGGGCTTCCTTAATATGAAAACAAATCAAAATCTCATGGAGAAATGGAGGAGTTACCTATAGATGAACTTTCAAGAAAAATCCCCTTTGTTGAGCTCCTCTCTTGATATCCCAATCCAATCAAATCAACCTCAAACTGAAATAAAACTCCAATAACAACAAGAACAATAATATTAGGATCCAATGCAACTTGTTTGGGGGAAAAAGGATCTAAAAAGGATTTTCTATGGTTTTTTTGAACATGGAGACTCACCTCTTTCTTCTCTTGAAATAAATTCCTAAAGAAGAGGCTAGCCCTAAATTTTAGGAGAGTATTTATAGGGTGATGATCCCAATGATAATAGGGGTGGCCGGCCAAGTGGGTCTAGGGATTAGGGTTTTGCTATTTTGAGCTTTGGGCCAAACTACAAGGCTATGGCTTGAATTGATTTAATAAAGGTTCTAAATCATAAGCCATGACTTATGACTTTCTAATTCCTATTGCTAATTAGAGTCTAATGACCAAACCAAGGATTAGGCTAGGTTAGACTAGAGTCATATAACCTAACCAAGTCCATACTAACTAGGGTTAGCTCCTAGGTTGGTCAACAAGGGTCAAAACTAGTCAAAGTCAACCTAGTCCAAACAAATTCCAAAATAATTTCTAAAAAAATTCCGATAAATTCAAATAAATTTAAATTACCCCAAAAATGACAAAAATACCCTCATCTGGAAAACTGGGTGTTACAATCCTACCCACCTTATAAAAACTTTGTCCTCGAAATTAAAGGTGATCGCAATCCTTCTAGGTTAAGCCCCCAGCAATCATAGTCTCAGAACCTAATCAATCATACAGTTTAAGAGGACGACATATAGGGTCATGGCATGCAATATCAGCCTGGGGTCTCATCTAGTTACACCAACATGCTACAGTACTCGACAATCACAAGGTATCAAAACATACAAAAAAGGGATGCATCAAATATTCACAAAAAGGAATACTAAGGTTAGGTCACAACTCACCTCCAGCTAGGTCTGAGAACTAGAACTCCCTCCTGAAAGCAGGGCCCTGGTTGGTAGGTGCATCCGGACAATGCTGCACCCAGTGCGTAGCTAATCCACAGAATAGACACAATCCTAGTCCCTTTCTACAGTTGCTCCACTTGTGCCCAGACTTCCTACAGTAGGCACAGATAGGCTCTGGCTCAGCTGGCCTCTGCTGGACAGGCAACTGGGCTGGGTATGATGATATAGGCTGAATATATGGGTACTCCTCAAACTCTGGATAGGACTGGGTACTGCTCCTCACCCTCTTGGAGCTAGGCTCTCCTCTTGGAAGCACAAAGTCCCGCAGATGTAGCAACCTCTGGATTTGCTCCCTCATGGCCTACTCATGAACTCTCTGTGACTCCAACAGCCTTTCTTGGAAATATTCAAATACCTGGGCTGCGTCAAGTAACAAACCTCCAGGTGGTACAGTAGGGAGTACCATCCCAAGGGGTAGGGAAAGGCTCTCGGTCTCAGGCAAATCTACAGCTCTCTCCTGAACGACAGGAGATGAAGAAAGACTCTCTGGCGAGGCTACCACCATCTCCTTAAAGGCAGGAGGTGCCACTACCCCCTGATCAGACAGAGGGATCACTACCTCCTGAACAGTAGGAGGTGGAAGCACACTCTCAGTAGCTGCAGCTGCTCTCAGGCGACGGGCTCGGGTCATGGGTGCCATACTGAAAAGGAAAAAGAAAACAACAATCATCAAGGCTGTAAGGCATTCTACCATCCTATCTGAAAATAGGTACTTATTATAAAAATAAAATAAAGGTAACCACCAATTATCTATTAAGGAATACTATTCAAGAAAAAAAAATGAAGTTAAAGAATGAAAGTCAATTGCATTGAAATCCAATCACAATATATATATATATATATATATATATATATATATATATATATATATATATATATATATATATATATATATATATATATATATAGCATTTGAGAGGGAAAAGATAATATTATGTAAAGGTTACGTGGTTTGTGTGAGTTATACATGAAAGTGCATAAGAGTATCTGTGTCTCAACTACAGCTATCAAGTTATACTATTCATGGCATATTGGTTAAGTAGTCTACAAGGCATAAGCTATTTACTCATAACATGCATGGCTAACCATATATATATATGTATATTTATATGTATAGAGAGGTAGAGATTTTAATTGCATCTACATACATTATAACATGTATACAGAACTATATATATATATATATATATATATATATATATATATATATATATATATATATATATCCATATAGCTACATGAACATAACATAGAGATGAAGGGTTAGGTTTTCATGGCAGTTGTGAACATTAGTGTAGAGTGTCAAGTGTACATGGGTTAAAACTTGAAATGAAGGGTTCAATCATTCAGTTTAGCTCAACATTACATATTATATCTGAAATTGAACTACACATTTTAAAGCAATGTAAAAATGTTAACATGTATTTAGTTTCCAAAAATTTGGAGAAATTCGAACATCAAAACCAACTCAAGGTTTTCCACAACAACAACCTAACATGTAAGAGTATGAACCTAACATTATATCTCTACATACAATAATGTATACGGCTCAAAACATCACAATTTAAAACTACAAATTGAACTAAACACTTAGAATTTAGGCTTAAAGGGTTAATATGTACACAGTCTCAGGTTTGACAAATTTAACACAAAACTCAACCAATTTTCTTTAAGACTTGAAACCTTGCATGTAACTTACATGTGCCGTAATATAAACAACAACTAATAACATGTAATTTAAATTTAATTTACGAATTTAATCTGGAAAAACTAGTCACTGATACTGTCCTATACTAGAATCATTAGGATTTGAAAAAAATTAACATCAACATAACAATATGCATTTAGATAGGTTGGTGATCAAGTGTAGCATGCATACGTGTCAGGCAAGCATCTGTGTCCACTATATTATATATATTTTAAGGTAATACAAGAATTAATGGCAAGAAGAAAATAATGATAAAACCTGTTCTGCTTATCTGTTTAAAAGAAGGAACCATTTGAAACCAGAGTTATAATATCAAATCTAAGTCAAGGTCTAGCAAAATCACCGATTAATTGAATTAGGAAGTATTTATAGCAAGAAGTTACACAAGGTTATAATAACAACTAAGCTACTCCTACTCATACTCCTACTCCTAAGTTATTCATAACAACAGAAGGGTATGATGTTTAAAACCTTTTCAAGATACAACCTGTTAATCATATGCGTCTGTCCAAAATCATGTTGCCCAGAGTCCTCATCATGCTAGTAGGCAATGCTACGATAATCACAGAGTCCTTGACTAAGGTACGTACCCTTAGGTTCATGGTATTTAAAATTTTTGCATTGCCGCATGCGACGGCAAAAACTTTAAATTTCCATACCCGAGAAATACATCCAAAATCTGACTACATGTCCTCACTATGCCAACTAACACGACCATCGAAGATTCTAGATTCCATAACTGAGGTGACCTAGCCCATATTATTTTCTCAGAAAGAAAAAAAAGAAAACAAACATAACAAAAGAGTAACATAACAAAATTAATCAATCAACAAGGAACAGATGTAATCGGATTTCAAGGTAGTTATAAAAGACAATTTCGGGAATGAAATTGAGAAGACCGGAACTTGCAGCAAAATCTCCAATGGTCTGTGCATCTTCGATTGTCCTGACGATAGCTCGCCCCTGCTGGTTTTCCCCGGTCTGCTGCTGATGCTGCATGAACCGCTGCTACTGAGAGAAATCGAGAATGACGGGAAAAAGTCTCTGTACAGTCAGAGGTGCACCTCCTATGTAGCAGAAATGCCAACCTGAGTCGGCACAACAGAAACTGCAGTCTCGAGGCCCTGATGAACAGGACGAGAGGTAGCCAGCCTCTCAATAGTATCCTCCGAACCGAAGCGATGAGATCGTGCCTTCATAATCATCATGAAGACAGATCAAAACAAGAAACAATTTCTGAGAATGAAGCGAAAATTCAAGGAGGACAATTTATATTCAAGGAAACAACGAGTAGCATATTTAGATAAAAGGAATCTGATAAAGAGTTTTTCCTAATGTAATTGAGTACCTTCAAAATATCCTAATCCTACTGCAGGCTGTAGTGATACTCTAGTTTGAATACCACTACATAAACTCGACCTGCATGGGCCACCACTAAAAATGTGTCACGATCCGCACCCTAGAGTAAGGGCACGAGACGTGGGTACGTCCATCCTACGCCGCCGTGTCGGCGGTAGAACGCTGTCCTAGGTCAACATACATCTAACAATATATATATCTAAACAGTTTATACTCCCCGAATAGGGGTGACATAGCAGTAAATAAACTCAATCACAACTAAGGAAGAGATAGCACGATATGAAATAGAACTCAAGGAAACAGAGATGATAAAGTAATCTAAGATAATCCCAGCAAATATCCAGAGGTACATGGTCTCAGATACAGAAATGAAGGAATATACAACTCAACATCTCTGAACAGAAAGTCTAGATAAACAAGACACAAGACTACATAAAATAAGATAAGCCTAAGTAAACTAGTCTAGACAATGAGGGTGATATCCTCAGCTAGGGCTGGGTCCTCCTGAGGGTCCAGCTCGCAAGTGTCATCTAAGGCTGCCCCATAGAAAGTGTCCAGGCAGGCCTCCTCCTCGTCCTCTGTAATATTTTCAACAGGTCCAGTCAGAACAGAAGTAAGCACAGTACATCTCAACAGTTCATAGCAGGTTAGAAAATATAAACATGCAGTAGAGTAAGATACAGAAAACTGAAAGGAAGTACATGATGAAAAAGAGAACTGTATGTAAATAGCTACTGTATATAGAGAACTAATAGTGGCTAGTGATACAGAGTACAGGATAGCACATGTGAACAGGACAGATTTGTACATGATCTACACTAAAGAGTTGTACATGATCTACACTACTATAGAATTGTTCACAAGACTACTAGCACTCCTCCGTTTTCCCTAATCAATACACAATGATCTAAACAGGTTATGTTATTGTACATGATATCACATGGGGCCCTTGAAAGGGTGCACATGATAGTATACATGAGGGCTCCATGAACATGAAAGTACAAGATTCACCGGAGTGTACATGTATAATGAAAGCATAGGAGTACATGATGAAAGTGAAACGCACATGAAACAATGTACCCGATGCTTCCGAGGGGGATAACATTGCATGAAGAGATCCGTATAGTACTAATCTGTGATAATGTCGTGACAGCATCAAGTAAGGTAATCTAAAGCAGGAATATAATTCTAAGCAGGATATAAAATGATCAGAGAATGTACTCGCCTGGTATCTGAGTGTCCAATATGAAAGTACTGTCCGAGGAGTGGTGTCTGGCTCCTAATCAGAACAGCACAAGTCACAACAAGTCCAGGATAGTAATAAGATGCACTATGATGCATACTATATAAATCTAGGTCAATCTAGACCAAAGTCAACTCTTGGTCAACTCTGGTCAACCCTAGAAGTCAAACTAGGTCAACTATGGTCAAACTAGGTCAAACAAGCCTATACTAGTCTAGCAAGTCTATTCTAGGCCTAACAAGGCTGAACAAGCCCAAACTAGGCTCATTAGACAAACAGACTCACATATAGGCCACAGGCCAAATACCACATATATACCTATACCACTATCACATATGAATGTATATGTATATCTTTATATACATATAGGCATGTGCCTAGCACATGAGCTATCATATAACACATAGGCTAGTATATCCATATGCCCACATATTATATATATATATATATATATATATATATATATATATATATATTACATATTGCGTACATATATATATATATCTACAATAGGAGTAGGTTATAGATAGGGGGAAAACTCAAGTGTTCATGTGTATATGTGTGTGTGTGTGTTATGATAGAGTGATCTGTGAGAGGGGCTGTCCCTGAGTGACAGGGAGCTGGTGTGTGTGTCTGTAGATGTTACAAGGTGACAGGGATTGCATGTATAGACTGAAAACTTGTGTGTGTATGTCATTAGTGAATTGATCTCAGGTTTTAGGATTATACACTGTTTTCCAACAGTCCAAACAACTCAGATTAGCACACAAAACCAAATAACACAGTCCCCAACTATCTCAGGTTTTAAACATTAATTCTAAACAGCCTATACAACACATAATATCACATTAAACCACTTAAACAGTCCCCTAGCTAAACATCCTGATTTTGAGCCCAACCCACATCCAAATCAATCCAAAGTTGACACACTACTAGGAATCATGTATGTGCACATATTAGAGTCTTAATTGCATGTAATTAGTGTTGGCCCAATGATTGTATCATGTTTTTGAATATGGCTAATATGTTAAGTTTAGTACTTCATTATCACTAATCTTCATACTATCGCTAAAAGCATTTCTACTTATACTTATACCTTTGGTGATATGTGCCTATTGGTTTACATATTACTGATATGAGCTTATCTATCTTAGATTTAATTGGGTTGCTAAAATCAAAACTATGTTTTTGATTGTGGTCATTCAATTAAGTTTAATCATTATGATATCACTAACATTTATGCTATCACCTTAGCACTTATACTTAAACTCAGCATTGTCCTAATGTGCATTAAACTTTTATACTTGCTACTATGTATATTGCTTTGTTCGTCTAACATGTACATGCAGAAGAGCAATAAGCAAGATCAATGTGGACATATGCAATAAAAAAATCATGGTGGGCCAAAGACGACGGATTCCACAAGATTTTTCTGAACCACCCGACGATATCTCATGGCAGCACCCCTCGTCGGGGGTTCGGGGGCGAAGCCCCCGAAAGGTATTCAGTTTTCACAAACTGGATATCTTTGGACAGCTGCCGCCAAGGGAAAAAGCTAGCACCTATCAAAGGAAGAAGCCAAGCCATGCCATCATCATTCAAGACTCTGAAGAAGCCTGCACCTGCCTAAGTTTATCTGGAGTCTGTAATGAGTCTTAGGAATAATTGTAAACACAAGAAATGGATGGCAAAATCGAAAGCTAGGGCAAAAATAAGCCCAGGATCTTTTTTGGTGGAAAACGACATACCGACGATATACCGGCATATACCGATGGTATACCGGTTTTTGTTCACAGAAAGTTTCTGTTTACAAAAACCGACATACCGCCGGCATACCGGTCCATACCGACGGTATACCGCTTCTGATACGTTGAAATTCTAACGGTCGGATTTCCAGCCATTAATGATCCCAACGGCTATATTTCTAGCCGTTGCAATCCCAGACCGGTATACCGTTGGTATGCTGGATCATACCGGCGGTATGCCGGTTTGTGACTGAAAAGTTGCCTTTGGCTTCTTTTCAAGCTTTGGTTATAAATAGCCTTGAACCCCTTCATTCAATGTTGATGCTTTGAGCCTAAAAATTCCTAAACTACCAAAGCTTATCCACATACAACTCTACAAAGCTTTCATTTGCCATCCACAAATTGTGTTAGAGTTATTGAGTTGAAAAGTGAGATCTTCATCCTATTGTAAGGAGATCAAAACCTATTGTGAAAGGTTGAAGTTGGAGAGTCTTCGTATCCAAACTCTCGGTTGGAGTTGGGGAGTCTTCGTATCCAAACTCTCGGTTGAAGTCGAAGAGTCCTTCGGATTAAAGCTCTTGTGTAAGAAGTTGGCGAGTTCTTCGGATCCAAACTCGTGTGTAACTATTTGCTCAAATAGTGGATTAAAGCCGGAGAGATGTCCGGGACTGGACTGCCTCTTAGGAGGATACCAGGATATATCGGGTGTCGGTATTGTGTTTGCTTCTTCTCTTGCACTTATATTTTTAAATTACCAATTAGCTTGTGCTAAGTGCTTGATTAGTTAGCTTGACCCTATTCACCCCCCTCTAGGGTTCCTACAATTAGCAGTATAGATTAGGTAAAAATTGATGCTAAATCTCATTTTAGAAATCTGGAAAAAATAGGATACATAGGACTGTTTCACAGTTTATAGAAAAATAGGGAAATTGGCATTTAACAATCTAAATCAAATTAAAATAATGAACTAATGGTTGGTAACATATAAACACATTGTGTACGTGTCATGTGGTGTGTTTGTGTCCACCAAAGGGGACACAAATGTGTCCAACTGAATCAAAACCAAAACGGGTATATTGGATACACAAATTGGGACAGTCTCGTACGGGTGTGCACGCGTGTCGTGCACCCGACACAGGCCAACCCAGGCCTCATGCTCGTGTCAGTGGGTGCACCTAGGGTAGGCCTAGGTGTATGTCATCCTGAATCGTGTCAGTGCGTGTCGTGTCCAGAGATACAAGGCCGTGTCAATGGCTAGATGCACACTGTACGCAGAACAGTGGAAAACCAGTGCACGACTGATTTCTCACCAACCAGTGCACGAAACCCAATGAAAATTGGGGAGCGTGGTGACAGAAGGTGCCCCTTAGCTCCCACAAAATTTCGTGTCAAGGCAAGCCGTGTCGTATCCTGTAGGGACCCTGAGTAGCAGGGGATCCGCCAGGCTACGCGTGCGCGGGTGTGCGGCGCGTGTCCACGCGTCGATTTTGACACAAACTGACACTAACACCACCACAGAAGAATAGAAATCAATAAGCAATAACAATATCTAAATTTCTATTTAAAAATATTGCACAAAAGTAACCGAAATGTCCTTTGAGGCATTTCGACAAACACTTAGGGATAACTTCTGATACGTGTCCAAACGGACACGAAACTGATGCAATCCGATATGAAACCAATGCAGACACTTAGGGGACTCCTAGGGCTTCCTTAATATGAAAACAAATCAAAATCTCATGGAGAAATGGAGGAGTTACCTATGGATGAACTTTCAAGAAAAATCCCCTTTGTTGAGCTCCTCTCTTGATATCCCAATCCAATCAAATCAACCTCAAACTGAAATAAAGGTTCTAAATCATAAGCCATGACTTATGACTTTTTAATTCCTATTGCTAATTAGAGTCTAATGACCAAACCAAGGATTAGGCTAGGTTAGACTAGAGTCATATAACCTAACCAAGTCCATACTAACTAGGGTTAGCTCCTAGGTTGGTCAACAAGGGTCAAAACTAGTCAATCTAGTCCAAACAAATTCCAAAATAATTTCTAAAAAAATTCCCATAAATTCAAATAAATTCTAATAAATTTAAATTACCCCAAAATGATAAAAATACCCCCAAGGATTCGAAAGCTTAGGGTAGAATGTGAGTCAGGACTCAGGAAGGAGATGAAAATTCACGAAGATGGTATACTTAGATTTAGATCACGTCTATGTGTGTCAAATGGGGATATCAGACAGGAGGTTATGGCAGAAGCCCACAGTTCTAAGTATTCTATACACCCCGGAGGGACCAAAATGTACAAAGATATCAAGCAGCACTTCTGGTAGAACAGAATGAAGAAAGAGATAGCTAGATTCGTTTCTCGTTGCTTAATATGTCAGCAAGTGAAGGCAGAACAACAGAGGCCAGTTGGATTGTTACAGCCGCTTCCTATCCCGAAATGGAAGTGGGAGCATATCACAATAGACTTTGTGATCGATTTACTGAGATCAGCGAGTGGTAAGGATGCCATTTGGGTGATCATAGATCGGCTTACAAAGGTGGCATATTTTCTTCCTTTTAGAGTAGGACAATCTACAGAAAAGTTGGCAGAGTTGTATATGCAGCAGATAGTCAGGCAGCATGGGGTCCCTGTCAGTATTGTGTCAGATAAAGATACCCATTTTATATCACATTTTTGGGAGAGTTTACATCATAGCCTGGGTACCAAGTTAAGATTTAGTACGGCGTACCACCCACAGACAGACGGGCAATCAGAAAGAACAATCCAGACTTTAGAAGATATGTTACGAGCTTGTACCCTAGATTTTGGAGGGTCTTGGGAGAGTCACCTGCACTTAGTCGAATTTTCATACAACAATAGTTATCAAGCCAATAGCCAGATGGCGCCATTTGAAGCACTATACGACAAAAAGTGCAGGTCGCCACTTGCATGGGATAATATCGGGGAGAGGAAGATGTTAGGCCCAGAGATGATTGTTCAAACGGTTGAAGTGGTTAAGGGGATTAGAGGGCAACTTCGAGTTACGTAAGATCGACATCGTCATTGGACAGACCAGCATCGTAGGCGGCTAGAATTTTCTGTTGGGGACCACGTGTTCTTGCGGATCTCACCTACTCGTGGAGTCATTAGATTTGGCGTTCGCGGGAAGTTGAGTCCGCGATACGTAGGCCCATTTGCTATCCTTGATACGGTAGGCGATGTTGCTTATCATTTATCCCTTCCACCTTCGTTACGAGAGGTGCATGATGTGTTTCATGTATCTCAGTTGCGTAGGTATGTATCGGACCTAAGCCATATCCTCGATCATTCTGAGCTAGTTATTGGTACCAACCTGTCTTACGAGGAACAGCCGATGTCCATTTTGGATCGAAGGGAGAAGATACTCAAGAACCGAACAATTAGCTTCGTCCGTGTTGCTTGGGGTTATCACTCTTTAGGAGAGTCAACGTGAGAACGTGAGGATGATATCCGATCACGGTATCCGCACCTATTTGACTCATAAGGTATATTTCTTTCCATGTACCTTGATTGCCTTGATTCCTCATGCTTGTCGCCCTATGAGTAAAAATTGCTAGATGTCGTCGATAAATAAGCATAGATATATTACTTGATATTGATATTGTAAGATGACTGCTTGCTCGCTAGAATTGTTTGTACTTGGATTAGTTTTGATGTTTCTATCCTACTTGGATTTGAAATTCTGAAGACAGAATTTTTCTAAGGAGGGTAGAGATGTCAAAACCCGTTCCCAGAATATGTATTTTAATACATGTACTGCTTGAATGTATTTATTTAATATTTATTATGCATTTATTCTATATTTAATTCCTTTAATTTTATGCTAATTCACTACCAAAATACACTCATTTAGCGACGAATTTTTTTCGTCGGTATTAGCGACGGTTTCGTGACCGCTCAGCGACTGATTTCCGACTACAAGCCTTTGCCATTTTTATTTTAATTTTAGGGGGAGGAAAGGTCGCACATCCGTCGCTAGACTGTCGGTGTTATAGCGACGGATTTACCGTCGTCGCTACACAGTCGATTATTTGGCGGGAATTGTGTAGGAAATTGGCGGAACATTTTTGCGACGACTTAGCGATGGAACTTCAGTCGGCACTTATCAAAAAAGGTGACTGATGGGCGACGGCTTATTACCAGTCACTCGTCCGTCGCTATATGAACGTTCCAGACTTTAAATGGAACGGCAGGGGGAACTTTTTGCATTCCCCCCAAATTCACTCTCTCTACTCTCTCTCTCTCTTTTTCTCTCTCGTCGGTGTCGGCTTCGGTGATCGGCGTCGGTGTCGGTGTCGTCGTCGGCATCGGCATCCTCTCCTCTCTCTCTCCCGAAGGTAACCCCCTCTCTCTCTCGATCTCTCTCTCTCTCTCTCTCTCTCGCGGTGTCCTATAGGGGCTGGGCGGCACGCTTGGGGCTGGGCCGTCCGGGGCTTGGCGGCTGGCTTGGGTCGGGGGCTGGGCGGTGGGCTTGGGGCGGAGGCGTCGGGGGCTGGGCGGCGGGCTTGGGGCTGGGGCGTCGGGGGCTGGGCGGCGGGCTTGGGGCTGGAGCGTCGGGGGCTGGGCGGCTGGCCTGGGGTGGGGTCTGGGCGGTGGGCTTGGGGCGGGGGCGTCGGGGTCTGGGAGGCGGGCTTGGGGTTGGGGCGTCGGGGGCTGGGCGGCTGGCTTGGGTCGGGGTCTGGGCGGTGGGCTTGGGGACGGGGCGTCGGGGTCTGGGAGGCGGGCTTGGGGTTGGGGCATCGGGGGCTGGACCGCTTGCTTTGGTCGGGGTTTGGGCGGTGGGCTTGGGGCGGGGGCGTCGGGGTTTGGGCGGTGGGCTTGGGGCGGCGGCGTCGGGGGCTGGGCGGCTGGCTTGGGTCGGGGGCTGGGCGGTGGGCTTGGGGCGGCTGCGTCGGGGGCTGGGCGGCTGGCTTGGGGCGGAGGCGTCGGGGGCTGGGCGGCTGGCTTGGGTCGGGGGCTGGACGGTGGGCTTGGGGCGACGACGTCAGGGGCTGGGCGGCTGGCTTGGGGCGGGTGCGTCGGGGCTATTTGCAACCGACGCACACCCATAAGCACTCTTCATATATATATATATGCAACCGAACTTCTGGCGGCGGGCTTGGGGCGGCGGGCTTTGGTCGGGGGCGACGGGTGGCTTTGTTTCTCAAATTCATCTGAGTTTATATATTGGCTAAATAATATGTTATCCATATTGGGTGTTCCATTAGTTTGGTGGTGTTTGGATTAGTAAATGTGAATATATATGGGGTTTGGATTCATGGTGTATATGTTCACTGTCTCAAGGACGGTGCGAGTTCTATCAGTTGTGTGCTTCTGTATAGATGTATATATCTATACATCTAGCTGTGATATACATATGTGTATGTGACAATCTCAGTTAGCGACGGACTAGTTACCGGTTAGCGGCAGATATTTCCAGCTCCATTAATTGCATTAATCTACGGTACGACATGGTGACGGATATTCCCTGCAGCCATTCGACTGGCGAGGCAGAAACTATGTTGTCGTAGATAAAGTTGCCTGTCCTTCGACCCTCATCCCTCGGCAAAGATGATACGACAACCTATCACTATATCTTATATAGTAGTAGATGATGTCTTAGTATTACATTAGTGAGTTCATCTTGATTCTGTTACGTACATCCTTCAGATACTAGATACGATAAGGTTAACATATACTACACGATATGTATACAGAATATAGATGATTCACACTAATGTATGCTAGAATGAATCTTGGGTTGTGTTCTAAGCCATCCGTTCTCACACTTAAAACACATAGGAATTAGTAGTGTGAGAGCGCCGGAGAGAGTGAGAGCACCGGAGGGGGAGAGGAGAGAGAGAGAGTAAAATGGTACGACATGGTGAAGTAGTACTGTATTTTGGCTCCAGTTCCAGCTCTATTTGAACTACGGTACGACATGGTGATCCGGACATAGTACCTGCAACCATTCTACTGGCGAGGCAGAAACTATGTAGCCGTAGATAAAGTTGACTGTCTTCCGACCCTCATCCCTCGGCAATGATGATACGACAACCTATCACTATATCTTATATAGTAGTAGATGATGTCTTAGTATTACATTATGTGAGTTCATCTTGATTCTGTTACGTTCTTCAGATACTAGATACGATAAGAACATATACTACACCATATATACAGAACATAGATGATTCACACTAATGTATGCTTGAATGAATCTTGGGTTGTCTTCTGAGCCATCCGTTCTCACACTTGGCCAAAAATTGAATTTTTTATACTTTATCGGCTTTCGAAAATGTACTCAAATTACATGATGGTTCCTTTAGTTAGCTTGCTTATGTTACAATTATATTATTTATGACTATCGATCTTACCAGATGGCACCCATAACCCGAGGAGCGGCACGTCGTTCGAGGAAAATAGTGAATGCTGAGGTGGCTCCTCCTACAGTTAAGGAGGAAGTGGCACTGGTTGCTAGTGAGACCGAGAGTTCTATTCATCCAGCACCGGTAGCTAGTGAGACCGAGAGGACTCTTCATGCAATCCTTGCAATGGACGACAGCTCTCCTCGCGCCAAAAATCTCACTTTTTCGAGGTAGTTGCGTGAACGTATCACTGAGCGTTTGCGTGAGCAGCGTGGTTCTCATTAGCTATTAGTACTTATTTGTATTGGACTATTTGTATTGGGTTGTTTTTGTATTAGACTATTTGTATTGGACTACATATTGAGTTGTTTTTGTATTAGACTATTTGTACTGTCCTCCGACCCTCATCCCTCGGCAATGATGATACGACAACCAAAAAGAGAGAATACTAGATCCATCTCAGTATGACGTATACTCTGAGAGATCACAATTACAAGAATGATATCAGTAGTGGGATTGACTGCTGGAGGAGATATTATCAGAGTATACGTCCTACTCAAATGGGTCTCCCACCGTTACTAATTTTTTTTGACAGCATGGTGGATGTGCTCCGTCAACAGAATCTTGCTCCGAGCCAAAACTTTGCCCCGGAGCTCAAGTAGACATCCTTCGTGTAGAGCTCGAGTGTGAGGTTCCTGACAGCATGGTGGTCTCATTTGTCAAAGTATTCGTGCTCATCCTACATTGGTTGTGGGACGAGCACGGATACTTTGACAAAGGAAACCACCATGCTGTCAGGAACCTCTCACTCGAGCTCTACACGAAGGATGTCCACTTGAGCTCCGGGGCAAAGTTTTGGCTCGGAGCCAGATTCTGTTGACGGAGCACATCCACCATGCTGTCAGAAAAAAATAGTAACGGTAAGAGACCCATCTGAGTAGGACGTATACTTTGATAATATCCCCTCCAGCACTCAATCCCACTACTGATATCATTCTTGTAAAGGTGATCTCTCAGAGTATACGTCCTACTCAGATGGATCTCTCAGAGTATCCTCTCCGGTTGGTTGTGTTCTGAGCCATCCGTCTCAGGGATTTGATTCTGTATTTTGGTTTCTGTATTTTGGCTCCAGCTCCATTTGCATTTGATCTACGGTACGACATGGTGATCAGGACATAGTCCCTGCAGCCATTCGACTGGCGAAGCAGAAACTATGTAGCCGTTGATAAAGTTGACTGTCTTCCGACCCTCATCCCTCGGCAATGATGATACGACAACATATCACTATATCTTATATAGTAGTAGATGATGTCTTAGTATTACATTATGTGAGTTCATCTTGATTCTGTTACGTTCTTCAGATACTAGATACGATAAGAACATATACTACACCATATGTACAGAACATAGATGATTCACACTAATGTATGCTAGAATGAATCTTGGGTTGTCTTCTGAGCCATCCGTTCTCACACTTGAAGATAAATCGAATTATAACGACGGATATAAGGTTACTCTTCAGGATAATTGATGTCTATTTTATATTAATTTGGTTTGGTCTATATGGTTCTTGGATAATTGGCGTGCATTAAATTCGTATGTGCATATTTGGTCTATGTGATTCTTGGATAACTGGTGTGCATTATATATTGGTTTGGTTTATGCATATTTTTGTGAACAGGGAAAGTGCTCCATTTGCATTAGTCTACGGTACGACATGGTGATCAGGACATAGTCCCTGCAGCCATTCGACTGGCGAGGCAGAAACTATGTAGCCGTAGATAAAGTTGCCTGTCCTCCGACCCTCATCCCTCGGCAATGATGATACGACAACCTATCACTATATCTTATATAGTAGTAGATGATGTCTTAGTATTACATTAGTGAGTTCATCTTGATTCTGTTACGTCCTTAAGATACTATATACGATAAGAACATAGATGATTCACACTAATGTATGCTAGAATGAATCTTGGCTTATGTTCTGAGCTATCCGTTCTGATCAAGCATCTTCCTTCTCCTCTCCTCCACCATGGCTCTGAACCAATCTGCTCCTCCCTACTTTCCTTCTTTTTATTTGACTCTCTCAGCCACATATGACATCCAGCTCAAGTGTAGAGTCGGGGGAGATAAAGTGGGCAGGAAGAGGAGGGGGAAGCAGCACAGCCGACAGCATGACCCGGAGGAAGTACAGAGCTTTTCTTCAACAGCCGTAGGAGAACTATAAGGATATATCTTTTCACAACATGTCATCTTGTCAAAGACCCTTCATGTGAATATCATGTTACCGCAGTGTCGGAAGACTAACATGTCATAAGTTTTCTAAGCCGTGTGTTTTGACATAATCTTCCCAACTCTTTCCTCCTATGTAGTAATCTTGCATTATTACATAGCAGGAAAGAGTTTGGAGGATTATGTCAAAACATACGGCTTAGAAAATTATGACATGTTAGTCTTCCGACACCGCGGTAACATGGTTGTCACATTAAGGGTCTTTGACAAGGTGATATGTTGTGAAAAGATATATCCGTATAGTTCTCCTACGGCTGTTGAAGAAAACCTGTGTACTTCCTCCGGGTCATGCTGCCGGCTGTGCTGCTTTTCCCTCCTCTTCCTGCCCACTTCTTCTCCCCCGACTCTACACTTGAGCTGGATGTCATATGTGGCTGAGAGAGTCAAATAAAAAGAAGGAAAGTAGGGAGGAGCAGATTGGTTCAGAGCCATGGTGGAGGAGAGGAGAAGGAAGATGCTTGATCAGAACGGATAGCTCAGAACACAAGCCAAGATTCATTCTAGCATACATTAGTGTGAATCATCTATGTTCTTATCGTATATAGTATCTGAAGGACGTAACAGAATCAAGATGAACTCACTAATGTATGCTAGAATGAATCTTGGGTTGTGTTTTGAGCCATTCGTTCCGATACTTGGCAATTAAGTCATTCGACTGGTGAGGCAGCAACTATAAGGCTACTTGCATGTTCTTCCAACTTTAAATTACAAGATTACTACATTTGGTTACATAAATCACTAACCTCATCGCAGCCAATGTTTACAGTCTTGGTCTCAACTGTCTTCGATTCTATGATCCCATGCTTTCGGAAAATAGACAACACAGACTCCATGGAATAGAATGGCCTTACATGCAAATCGTCTGTGATTATGTATCTTTTCCCTCCTTTCACAAACACGCCATCCTTGTTGCCTCCATGCAACCCCCTCCCACGCAATATCCTCATCCATTGCCTTACCACAGGGACATCGAGCGCCAATAACCGAACTATACAGACGGTGAGGCTTGGTGTAGCACTCAAATATAGGGTATCCGTAAATTTGTCGAGGTTTTAAATCATCGACATTGAGTTTTAAACCCTCACGTAGCCTTTCTGCTTCACTTCTAGGGTCGAGCAGCATCTTCTTGCAAGCTTCGGTCTCCAGATACTTAGTGTCAAGATTCTGGACGCTTTCGTAGAGCATGTCAACGCATCCTAGCGTCAATTTCCTGAGAAAATTGACGTTAGGATGCGTTAACATGCTCTACGAAAGCGTCCAGAATCTTGACACTAAGTATCTGGAGACCGAAGCTTGCAAGAAGATGCTGCTCGATCCTAGAAGTGAAGCAGAAAGGCTACGTGAGGGTTTAAAACTCAATATCGATGATTTAAAACCTCGGCAAATTTACGGGTGCCCCACATTTGAGTGCTACACCAAGACTCATCGTGATGAGGTTAGTGATTTATTTAACTTAAGACATGGGATCATAGAATCGAAGACAGTTGAGACCAAGACTGTAAACATTATGTGAGTTCATCTTGATTCTGTTACATCCTTCAGATACTTGATACGATAAGAACATATACTACACTATATGTACAGAACGTAGATGATTCATACTAATGTATGCTAGAATGAATTTTGGGTTGTGTTCTGAGCTATTCGTTCCCATACTTGGCAATTAAGCATGTGAAATAGAACTGATTATGTTTAGTTTATCTTACGATACAGATTTTCACATCCAAATTGAAATGGATCGTTACTTCGTTGTTCGTACATGGATGTACTAGCGGATCAACCTCCTGGACCGTAGGTACTTATAAGTATTGACCGTGTCGGATTAGTATCGATCTATCGTTTTGGTATGGACCGTATCGGTTGGTATTGGTCTTAGCGAATTGGTATCGTCCTATCCGATATGTATCGACCGTATAGCCATTAAGTCATATTGGCCTTATCGATTTGGTATCGGTCATATCCGATAGGTATCGGCCGTGTTGGATTAGTATAGACTATTTCGGATTAGTATCGTGGAAGGTTTAGTAACAACTGTACTTGGATTTCTCTCTTCTAGAGCAAGATTACCATTGCAAGAGAGTCACGAGAGCGTAGATGGCCAGTTACAGAACATACATACTTCCTTTTCAATCTCGCTTTTCCTGATGGAAAAGAAAGTATGTATGTTACTATAACTGGCCAATCACGATCTGGTGATTCTCTTGTAATGGTATTCTAGCTCGAGAAGAGAGAAATCCAAGTACAGTTGTTACTAAACCTTCCACGATACTAATCCGAAATAGTCTATACTAATCCAACACGGCCGATACCTATCGGATATGACCGATACCAAATCGATAAAACCAATATGAATCCTAGCTATTCGGCCGATACATGTACATTTCGGATATAGGACGATACCAATTTGTTAAGACCAATACCAATATGATACGTCATATACCAAACCGATAGACCGATACTAATCTGATACACTAGATACTAAGTACATCTGGCCTATACCAGCGGATCCACAAATTACTGCACGATAGGCCCAACGACTCCAGTTACATCCGGTTATTGGTGAGTACATGATTACATAGTAATTCTGTTAGTCTTGTGATACAGATTTTTACTCTCTCATGCTACCAATGTCACAACTTTTCCAGTGCTGCTCCCTCTAATGATGATGAACGCAAAAAACCAACGTCACAACTTTTATAACTTGAGTAAATTTCTTTACCCTATATAAAAATTTCTGTTGTCAGAAAGATGGCTCCTAGGACTCATCGAGGTGGTGCTGCTAGTCGAGGAAGGGGTCGAGGCAAGAAATCCTTGGATGTTGACACGGAGGAAGTCTCCGTCGTCAAACAAGAGCCGGTGACTGTTAAGGAGAAGGTGTTACCAAAGGTCGAGGTCAAGGAAGAACCGATGACCATCAGGGAAGAGATTGCTCCCAAGCTTGAAGCTAAGGAGGAGCCACCGTCAGAGAGTAGTAGCATCGGGACCGACCCTCCTATCCCTACAGAAGACCTTAACCAGATTGAGCCTTCGTATGCAAAGTGGCTGATAGAATGGTACATGCCTCAACGCAACTATCATCCCTGGCTGTGAGGATTCATCGTCTGACTTGTAGTCTTTGTTGAGGCCAAAGTAGATTTTCCTATGTGTTTTGGAATATTTGTGAAAATTTTGGAATATTTGTGCTATGATTGGTCGTCAGGATTGGATATTAGGTTACTGTAACTGGCCAACTCTTTCCTATGTGCTTTGGAATATTTGTGAAAAATTTGGAATATTTGTGCTATGATCGGTCGTCAAGATTGGATATTAGGTTACTCTTCCGGATAATTGATGTCTATTTTATATTAATTTGGTTTGGTCTATATGATTCTTGGATAATTGGTGTGCATTAAATTCGTATGTGCATATTTGGTCTATGTGATTCTTGGATAATTGGTGTGCATAATATATTTGGTCTATGTGATTGTTGGATAATTTGTGTGCATTATATATTGGTTTGGTTTATGCAAATTTTTGCGAACGACTAAAAAGCTGTAATTTTTTTTCAAAATATTCTCAGTTAGCGACGGACATGTGACCGTTTTGCGACGGATATCACCAGTTTTCGACTACTTTTCGACGGTTATGCCGTCGCTAACTGGATATTTGAACATTTTTCCCAGTTGGCGACGGATGGTCGACGGACTATCCGTCGGCATGATATATTGTTCGACGGAATAGCGACGACCTATCCGTCGCCCGTGTTCTGGAAATAACAAGAATTTCCAGAACAAGGTCGACGGTTAATCCGTCGCTATTCGGTCGATATATTTCGACGGCAAAGCAACGACTTATCCGTCGCCAAGTTGCTGGAAATGACATGAATTTCTAGGATCTAGTCGACGACATTTCCGTCAGAAAACCGTCGCTAATCCGTCATTTGATATCGACGGTATCGATTGATTAGCGACGGAATGATACGATCTGATACGTTTTTGCGACGGTTTACCGACGGAAATTTACGTCGGTATTGTCTACACAGTTCAGTACTTAAAAGCTGAAGTGGACGACAGTCCGTCGGAAATGCGTCGCTAATGTTTCGTATTGTGACGTCGATTATTCGTCGCTATTCCGTCATGTGACGACAACTTAGCGACGGAAGGTTATTAGCGACGAGCTGATTGCCGACAGATTTTTTTGGCCAATATCCGTCGGCAATCGGTCGCTAATAGTAATTACCGTCGTCTTAGCGACGGATGTGGCCATCGCTAAATCGATAAATTTTGGTAGTGATTATTTTTCTGTATTTTATTTTTGCTTTTGTTTTTGCTCTTGGGTTCGGCTTGGGTTGGTTTGTTTTGGTGGTTCATCATGAACCGAACCAACCACCTGCCACCATCTCCATTTAAAGCCCAACCCTTTCTCTCTCTTCATTCATTCTCATTTACTCTTCTTCTTCCTCATAACTCTCTCCACCTACCAAGAACATAGGCAAGTGCATCTTGCTTCCACATGAGAAACTATTTTTATGGTTCATTTCTCTTCCTCTTATGATTTTAAGATAGTTTAGAACTTGACATTTTCTATTTTGAGAGTTTTATTTTTGTAGATCTAGAAATTGCTATTTTCGGATTTTAATGGTTTTTGATCTCTCAAACTTCCTTATTTCCAAATTTTGAGCAGTCCAGGTTGTTGAGATTTGTGTTATACCCTATTTTGATCCATGGAAGTCCCATTTTTGGCTTCGATTGAAGGTTTCATGGAATTGGAGTTCGAGAGGTTCTCTACGCCCACGTTTTACGTGTCCGCGTAATATCAAGCTCTACGCCCACGATCATTCATATCAGCGTGAATCTGGATTACGCAAGTCTACTATGGCTTGGCGTATTTCCCTTACGCGTATTTCTTCACGTGTAATGTTATTCTTTACGCGTATTCATTTACGCGTAATGTTACTCTTTACGCGTACAAGTTCAGGCGTAACGTTATTTCCTCCATGCGTAACATTATTCTTTACGCATACCAGCTTTACGCGTAACATTTTCTTTTACGCGTACCAGTTTACGCGCAATGTTATTCTTTTACGCGTACAAGTTTACGCGTAATACTATTTCTTTACGCATTTCAAGTTCACGCATAACATTACTTCCTTTACGCATGCTATTCCTTACGCGTAATGATATTTTCTTTACACATACAATGTCTCGCGTGCAATACTATTCTTTACGCGTATTCATTCATGCGTAAACTTTAACTCTTTACTCGTACAAGCTTTACGCATAACTCGACCCTTTACGCATGCAAGTTTCATGCGTAACTCTATTCTTTACGCGTACTCCTCTGGCTTGGTGTAAGATGAGTTTTTACGCGTATGTCATTGAGCATACTCCTTAGGCGCATGGCACCCCTTATAATATCCTTACGCCTTTTGACATGAACTCGATATACTCATGATATGTTAGTATTTTTTAATACATATTGTTGTGTGGAGAGCGTACTGTGTCTCGATATCCAACGTGTCTCTTCCTTTTCCTTTCTAAATTGTTCTAATAGGTCCTAATATGACTGTTATTGCTGTTGTTAAGGTCTCATCTCAGTTTGAAGTTGTTTTAGATTGATTGGGTCATCAAGTGGAGAGCTTTGAATAGGGGGTTTTCCATTGGAAGTTCATCAAGAGGTAACTCACTCAAATCTCTATGGATTTTCGATTAGTCTTCATGAATAGGAAGCCCTAAGGGTCCCCCTAAGGTCTGGATAGTTTTCGTGTCGGGTATCGGAGGTTTCGTGTCCATTCTGGACACGTATCAGAGCTAGGACTAGGTGTTCGACGAAATGCCTCAAAGGGCATTTCGATCGTGTTTGTTCAATATTTTTGAATAGAAAATATGATTTTGATCTGGTTTAAGGGTTCCTGTCCTTGTGTCGTAGTTTTCGTGTCTTTTTGTGTCGGTTTTATGGTGTGGACACGCGCCGCACACGACCGCGCGCACCGCTACAGTGCTCCCCTGCCTATCGGGGTCTGTAGCGGACACGACACGCATCGTTTGGACACGAGACTTGACACGTGGCATGGGACCATGACTGACACCCCGTGTGTCAAGCCCCATGTGTCCCTGTGTCGTATCCAGGTAGGAATCGACTGTGCACGTATTTTTGCACTGTCAGTGCACACGAGTTTTTGGCCGCTGATACGGGCTTCGTATCCGACACTGACACGTTGTGGACACTGGACAGGGGGCCTATAAGGTAGCCCTATAGGTGGGCTACCCCTGTGTATAACCACGAGATCCCCTCGTGTCTTGTGTCGTGCACACGACACAAGTGCACGTGTGCACGAGGCAGTGCACTGCCTTTTCACTGTGTGTGTTATTTTGAGTTCTTGGATGTGGACACGTCGTGTCAGGCCTTGGGTGACACGAAATAAATGCGTGGGGTTGTGCACGAGGGTTGTTTTCAATTACCAAGCATTAGATTCATGGTTAGTTGATTTTGCTATTTCGATTTCTCATTAAACCATGTTCTGATACTGTTGTTTGATTTACCTGTCATTCCAGTTTCTAAAATGAGATTGTTTGATGGTTTTAATCCCTGTAATGATGTTAATTACTGAGTTTTTAGTTCTAAAAATGTTCCCTATATGTCATCTTGCTATGGTTAAAGATTGGGGTTAAATTGATGAGTTGTGGTCTGTTAAATGGGTCAATGTATCATAATATAAGTTATGAACTGAAATTTACTGATTAGTGTTCTTCAAAAACTGGATTGTGATTCTAACTAAGTTCTCTGGAAATGGAAATCTGAGATTTGGTTGGGTGTGAATTCTGGAACACTTGGAGACTATCTAAAGTAAGTTTAAAATGAAATGTGATGTCGCATTGTTATCCTAAATTCTGAACATAGGTTTAAACAGGACATTGGGTTAGGATACTCCAGTTTTAATGTTAACAAGGATATGTGTTGCACTGTCATACCATGCCACTATTGCACTAGTTAATTATTACATTGTCTTCCTTATATTGTCAACACTTCAATTTCAGTATTCCTATATTAAATCTGGGATTGTATGAACTGTTAGAGTTTAATCTGAAAACTGAGATTGAAGAAGGACAATAAATTGCTTTCCTTTCTTTTCTTCCTAACTGAGATTTAGTGCCTATATTGTATCAGCTAGTGATGAGTTAATTACCTGAGAACTGGACTTGACAGTCCAGTTCTACTGATTTTCCCTTTCCTGTTGTTCCATACACATAGCTTTCACTCTTACATGTATACACACCACACATGCTTCCCTCTTCTTCACTATTGTGTTCCTGCACTTATACTAATAACTGTTGTACACATCACACACTTCTTTCCTTCTTCACTGTTTTATAATTCCTGAAATTGTTATCTGCACATACACACACAATTCATGTTTCATACACACACTAGCACCCTCTCTCTCATTCTCTATATTTCTAGTCCTTACATGTGTAGGCATATACAATATGTATGTGTGTAATTTGTATGAATGCATATATATATATATATATACTTCTATGATAGCTAATGGTGTAGGATTTATATCTAGCCTAGATGTATGTAAATGTATTATGTGATAAGTTAGCTCAAGTGGTAAGTATGGTGAGGTTGTAGACTTGCTAAGGTATTCTAGAATTAGCTACTAGCTATATGGTGATATAGCTAGTATAGGCTTGCCTAGCCTTGTTAGGATTGTGCTAGCTAGTGTAGATTAGAATAGCCCAGTTTAGACTTAATTAGACTAGATTGACCTAGTTTGACTTCTAGGGTTGACCAGAGTTGACCAAGAGTTGACTTTGGCCTAGATTGACCTAGAATCATGTAGAATGCATAGTATTACTCCATTTTACTATTCTGGACTTGTTGTGACTTGTGCTGTTTTGATTAGGAGCTAGACACCACTCCTTGGACAATACATTTCATATTAGACACTCAGATACAAGCGAGTACATTCTCTGATTATTTCATATCTTCCTTAGAATTATTTCCTGCAGTAGATTACTTTACTTGTACTGTCACGTTGGTCACACGGATTGGTACTATATGGATCCCTTCTTGAGATGTTATCCTTAGGGAGCATCGGATACTACATGTTCTGTGCGTTTCACTTACATGGCGTATCATTATGCTTCATTGGTTCTTTGATCACTTACGACATATACTCTTATGATCGTAGAGTCTTCCTAGAATCCTTATCCCATTTATGGGACTACTATGTATCTCCTTCGGGGTCTACCACCTTCGGGGGCTTATCACCTTCGGGGTCTACTACCTTTCGGGGGCTGTTACATAGCATCATATAACATAACCTGGCTGGATCCTTGTGTATTGATTAGGGGTACGAGGGAGTATAAATGGACATATGAATAATACACCAGTAGTGTAGCATCAGAATCATTCCATAGTGTAGCATCAGAATCATCCCAGGCCATTTACATGTTCATGTTGTACTCTGATTCACTAGTCACTGCTAGTTCCCTATGTATAGTAGATATTTCTATTACAGTTCTCTCTCTCTGTTTACATACTGCACTTCTTTCAGCACTTGTATCTTTCTTTATTGCATGTTTATATTTTCTAACCTGCTATGAACTGTTGAGATGTACTGTACTCACTCCTGTCCTGACTGGACCTGTTGAAAATATTACAGAGGACGAGGAGGAGACTTGCCTGGACACTTACTACGGGGCAGCCTTAGATGACACCTGCGAGCTGGACCCTTAGGGGGCTGTTTATCATTTGTAGTCTGGAGACATGTTCTAGTTAGACTTTATTCTGGAGTTCAGTATTGTATATATTCTTTCATCTGAGACCTTGTATTATGGGATATTGCTGGGATTATCTTAGACTGCTTTTATCTATTTTATTCCTTGAGTTCTATTTCATATCGTGCTATCTCTTCCTTAGTTGTGATTGAGTTTACTATTGCCATGTCACCCCCATTCGAGGAGTATAAACTGTTTAGAGATATATTGTTAGATGTTGTGACCTAGTACAGCGTTCTACCGTCGACACTGCGGCGTAGGCTGGACGTACCCACGTCTCGTGCCCTTACTCTAGGGTGCGGGTCGTGACACGTTTTTACTGGTGGCCTATGCAGGTCTAGACTAGAAGTGTAGTGGTATTCGAATTAGAGTATCACTACAGCCTGTAGTAAGATATAGGACATTAATTTTAAGATACTCAATCACTTTAGGAAAATCCCTTTTATTGCCATCTAAATCCTTTTGTCAGCTGATCCTTTGAATTATAATTGTCCGCCTTTGTTATTTTGCTTCTTTCTCAGAAATTGATACTCTTGTTTGTCTATCTTCAGGATGGTAGAGACTCGATCGCAGCGTGCCGTCCATGAGGATGCTATAGAGGGGACTGCTACATCTCAGCCAGTACGACGAGGCCAGGGGACTGCAGCTCTTGCCACCTCAGCTCGTATTGAGACCTCGACAGTAGC
The DNA here is from genome assembly GCA_029216955.1 of Iris pallida. NCBI lineage: Eukaryota > Viridiplantae > Streptophyta > Magnoliopsida > Asparagales > Iridaceae > Iris > Iris pallida. The sequence goes on along the minus strand of JANAVB010015399.1, from coordinate 5,853,189 downwards.
AGCAGGGGGTATGCATCCACCGACTCGGAGGTAGGACCCGGTCACTCCAGAGGATCCCTTCCAGCTGCCACCGCCTCCAGGACATGTGGACGCAGCTCAGATGTTCGCATATTTCCAGCAGTTCATGGACCGACAGCAGGCTCGGCAGGACAGAGGCATGGAGTTGGCCGTCACGACAGCAGCAGCTCGACCAGTGGTGCAGCAGTCAAGGACACCGGGGATCGAGTAGTTTCATAAGATGAACCCCAGAGACTTTCTGGGGACAGAGGGGATCCTATATGCCGATGAGTGGATCGAGCATATAAAGGAGATCTTCCGCTTGGCCAGGATTCCAGCAGACCTTCAGATCGAGGCCGCAGCTAGCCGAATGCAAAATCTTGCTCGTACCTGGTATCAGTCAGACCCCAGGGCGGGGGTACCGGGGCAGACTTGGGAGCAGTTCAGGGGCTTCTTCAAGAAGAAGTTCTTCCCAGATTCAGCAGTCAGAGCCTTAGAGTCGCAGTTTGAGAGCTTGGTCCAGGGGAGCCTCTCAGTTGAGGAGTATGCGGGAGAGTTTGGCCGTCTCGGTAGGTTTGTTGAGGGTTTGAGCGAGACGGCGAAGGCCCAGAGGTTCCGGAAGGGTCTGGTCAAGGAGGTCAAGTCCCTGACCAAGGGCAACAGAGATGCTACATTTGAGGAGATCTTGACGGGGGCCCTGTTAGCTGAGGATGATCTTGAGCTTAGGCTCAAGAGAGGGAGAGACCCAGTTGGTGGTAGTAGCAGCAGCGGAGGCCAGGCCAAGAGGCCTCACTTTCGGTTTCAGCAGCCGAGGCAGTTCTAGCCTCAGCCGATCCAGCAGAGGCCAGCTCAGCACTAGCAGCAGCCGAGGCAGCACCAGCAGGGCCAGAGGCAGGTTACCACTTGTGGATACTGTAGGAGGTCTGGGCCTGTTGCCAGTGAGTGCAGGAAAAGGCTGGGCCTGTGCCTAGTGTGTGGCTCAGCAGATCACCAGATGAGGGAGTGCCGTATGGGATGAACAACTCTGGAAGGTGGAGCCAGAGCTCCAGTGGGCCAGCAGCGGGGACCAGCCCTGCCGACGCAGCAGCAGAGGTTTGTCCAGCACCAGCAGCAGGCTAGGGAAGGCCAGCAGGGGCGAGCTTTCGCCATGGAAGCTGGAGAGGCAGAGGTGACTGGAGAGCTGATTGCAGGTTCGATTCTTCTCGACTCCAGTCCAGCATTTGCCTTATTCGATTCCGGTGCTTCGCATAGCTTCATATCAGTATCTTTTGCGATTAGACATGGTATCATAGCTGAATCGTTGCCTAGGACTTACAAGATCACGATCGGGGGTGGTATTATCCTCGTGAGTGATATTTGTAAGGGTCGGAGAGTAGTTTTAGGAGGCCGTGAGTTGGAGGTGAGCCTGCTCGTAATGCCATTGCCGAACTACGATATAGTACTAGGCATGGATTGGTTAAGCAGGTACCACACCAGCATCGATTGCAGAGGGGGTAGAGTTCTGTTCAGAGCGCCGGGGGAGCCAGAGTTCGAGTACTCCAGACGTCAGGCAGAGCAGAGCAGCGGAGTCTTCTGTGGAGCTCGGTAGAGGAGCAGACGATTCCACACCCCTTGATAGCAGATTATATGGATGTTTTCCCAGAAGGGTTGCCTGGATTGCCACAAGACACGGACATAGAGTTCTCGATAGACTTGGTTCCAGGAGCAGAGCCCATCTCTCAGCATGTCTATCGGATGAACAACAGCGAGCTGGTGGAGCTGAAGAAGCAAGTGGATGAGCTACAGGACAAGGGCTTCATCCGCTCGAGTTCGTCGCCATGGGGTGCACTAGTGTTGTTCGTGCCGAAGAAGGATGGGTTAGTACGCATGTGTATTGACTATAGGGCACTCAACAACCTCACGATCAAGAACAAATACCCACTGCCACGGATCGACGATCTATTTGACCAGTTGAGCGGAGCTCGGGTATTTTCCAAGATTGATCTGAGGTCGGGATATCACCAGGTGAAGGTGAAGGGGGAGGATATTCCCAAGACCGCTTTCAGGATGCGGTATGGACAGTTCGAGTTTTTGGTTATGCCGTTTGGGCTAACCAATACACCCGCAGTGTTTATGAACCTTATGAACAAGGTGTTCCATCAGTATCTGGATCAGTTTGTAGTGGTGTTTGTTGATGATATCTTGATATATTCCAAGACTAAGGAGGAGCACGAGGAGCATTTGAGGATAATGCTGGAGATTCTCAGGAAGGAGCAGCTTTACGGGAAGCTCTCCAAGTGTGAGTTCTTTCTGGATCGGGTAGACTTCTTGGGGCATGTGGTGACTGGAGATGGTATCTCAGTTGACCCCAAGAAGATTGTAGCAGTGGAGGCATGGATAGCACCGACTTCAGTTGTAGAGATCAGGAGCTTCCTGGGGCTGGCAGGAAATTACCGGAGATTTGTGCAGGATTTCTCCCGGGTTGCAGAGCCGTTGACACGGTTGACCCGGAAGGATACTGAGTATGTATGGTCAGAGGAGTGTCAGGCAGCTTTCGATGAGTTGAAGAAGCGGCTGACGACAGCTCCGATTCTGACGTTGCCTTCAGGATCAGGTGGTTTCACTATTTATAGTGATGCTTCAGGGAAGGGGCTGGGTTGTGTGTTGCAGCAGCACGGGAAGGTAATTGCCTATGCTTCCAGGCAGTTACGTCCCCATGAGAAGAACTACCCTACCTACGACCTGGAGCTGGCAGCAGTAATTTTTGCTTTGAAGCTGTAGAAGCATTATCTGTACGGTGAGAGGGTGGAGATCTTCACAGATCACAAGAGCCTAAAGTATGTGTTCACTCAGAAGGAGTTGAACATGAGACAGCGCAGATGGCTGGAGTTGATGAAGGATTTCGACATCCTACTTCAGTATCACCCAGGGAAGGCCAACGTGGTTGCAGATGCCTTGAGTAGGTATCCGAAAGCCATGTGTTTGACCATGGATCGGCACTTGCTTGCAGACTTGGAGAGTCTTGGGATTGAGGTGATCGTGCCAGAGTACAGATGCAGCTATGGGGAATGCAGATTCAGTCAGACTTGGTGGAAAGGATCAAGGCGGCCCAGTTCGAGGATGTGGCCCTGCAGTGTATCAGAGAGCAGATCAGTATAGGAGTGGGGGATGCTGAGTTTTCACTTACAGAGGATGGTGCCCTGAGGCACGGTACCAGGTTATGTATGCCTAGCGGGGAGCTCAGAGAGCAGGTTATGCAGGAGGCCCACAGATCTCAGTACTCTATACACCCGGGTGCCAACAAGATGTACCGAGACCTGCGGGAGCATGTATGGTGGTCAGGAATGAAGCGGGAGGTGTCCCACTTCGTGGCTAGGTGTTTGGTCTGTCAGCAGGTCAAGGCAGAGAGGTAGAGGCCCGGTGGATTATTGCAGCCGCTGCCCATTCCCGAGTGGAAATGGGAGCATATCACGATGGACTTCGTTTCAGGATTACCGCGTACTCTAGGAGGGAAAGACGCGATTTGGGTCATCGTGGACAAGTTGACCAAATCGGCCCACTTCTTGCCATTCAAGGTGGGTACGTCTACAGAGAGGCTGGCGGAGATGTATATGCGGCAGATAGTCAGGATCTACGGAGTTTCGGTCAGCATTGTCTCAGATCGGGATAGCCGTTTTACTTCCCATTTCTGGAGGAGTTTGCAGACCAGCTTGGGCAGTCAGCTCAAGTTCAGTATTGCATACCACCCCCAAACGGACGGACAGTCAGAGCGGACTATTCAGACCCTTGAAGATATGCTGCGGACGTGCGTTCTGGACTTTGGAGGTTCCTGGGAGGATCATCTTCATTTGGTGGAGTTTGCTTACAATAATAGTTTCCAGGCCAGTATTGAGATGTCACCTTTCGAGGCTCTATACGGGCGTAGGTGCCATACACCCTTATCTTGGGATGATGTTGGTGAGCGAGCTTTACTGGGGCCAGATATGGTTGTTGATGCGGTCGAGAAAGTGAAGCTCATCAGGGACAGACTTCGCGTGGCGCAGGACAGACATCGGCACTGGGCCGATAGCCACCGGAGGCCCTTGGAGTTTGAGGTACATATTAGAGTAGGATTAGATTTAGGTTGTTTGTTTATGATTTTTTTTATCATGTTTGTTCATTATAATTAATTGAGACCTTGCTTGTGATTAGGTCGGAGACCAGGTTTTCTTGAGGATATCTCCGACTCGTGGTACGATACGTTTTGGTGGAGGCGGGAAGCTTAGCCCGCACTTCATCGGCCCTTTCGTTATCAGCGGGAGAGTCGGTGACGTGGCTTACAGGCTAGACTTACCGCCTGCACTTGTGGTGGTCCACAACATATTCCATGTATCACAGTTGAGACGGTACGTGGCTGACCCTAGCCATGTGCTCGATCATTCGGAGATAGAGGTTGGGCCTTCTCTCAGGTATCCAGAGCAGCCAGTGGAGGTACTGGATCGACGGGAGAAGGTTCTGAGGAACCAGGTGATACCTTTGGTATGCGTCGCATGGAGGCATCATTCTCCAGGAGAGTCTACCTGGGAGCGGGAGGATGAGATGCACGAGCGGTACCCCGATCTTTTTGGACCTTGAGGTATACTTTCTATCCTTCTCATCAGTTGCTTTTCGCCTTTCAATTTCGAGAACAAAATTCTTTTAAGGAGGGTAGATTTGTCACTACCACATTTCTAGTGTGAGGGTATTTTTGTCATTTTTGGGGTATTTTAAATTTATTAGAATTAACTAGAATTTATGGAAATTTTCAGGAATTATTTGAGATTGTTTGAACTAGGTTGACTTTTGACTAGTGTTGACCTTGTAGACCAACCTAGGAGCTAACCCTAGTTAGTGGGTCATGGTTAGGTCAAGTGACTCTAGTCAAACCTAGCCGAGCACTTGGTTTAGTCATTTTAGCAAAAGGATTAGAAAGTCATAAGTCATAGCTTATGATTTTAGAGCCTTTAATTAATTAAATCTACCTTAGCCTTTGTAACTTGGCCTAAGGCCCAATGTTTTGGCAAAACCCTAACCCTAAGGATGTATGGTCGGCCACCTATCTACCTAGGGATCCCCATCATATAAAACCCCTTCCAAAATCTAGGGTTGCCTCTTTCTTAGGAAGAGCCCTAATTTCAAGGAGGTTAGTTTTATGTCATTTTAATTTCTAGAGCTCCTTTCCTCTTCCTTTTTCTTTCTAAATTGTTCTAATAGGTCCTAATATGACTGTTATTGCTGTTGTTAAGGTCTCATCTTAGTTTGAAGTTGTTTTGGATTGATTGGGTCATCAAGTGGAGAGCTTTGAAAAGGGGGTTTTCCATTGGAAGTTCATCAAGAGGTAACTCACTCAAATCTCTATGGATTTTTGATTAGTCTTCATGAATAGGAAGCCCTAAGGGTCCCCCTAAGGCCTGGATAGTTTTCGTGTCGGGTATCGGAGGTTTCGTGTCCATTCTGGATACGTATCAGAGCTAGGACTAGGTGTTCGACGAAATGCCTCAAAGGGCATTTCGATCGTGTTTGTTAAATGTTTTTGGTGAATAGGAAATATGATTTTGATCTGGTTTATGGGTTCCTGTCCTTGTGTCGTAGTTTTCGTGTCTTTTTGTGTCGGTTTTATGGCGTGGACACGCGCCGCACACGACCGCGCGCACCGCTACAGTGCTCCCCTGCCTATCGGGGTCTGTAGCGGACACGACACGCATCGTTTGGACACGAGACTTGACACATGGCATAGGGCCATGATTGACACTCCGTGTGTCAAGCCCCATGTGTCCCCGTGTCTTGTCCAGGTAGGAATCGACTGTGCACGTATTTTTGCACTGTCAGTGCACACGAGTTTTTGGCCGCTGATACGGGCCTCGTGTCCGACACTGACACGTTATGGACACTGGACAGGGGGCCTATGAGGTATCCCTATAGGTGGGCTACTCCTGTGTATGACCACGAGATCCCCTCGTGTCTTGTGTCGTGCACACGACACAAGTGCACGTGTGCACGAGGCAGTGCACTGCCTTTTCACTGTGTGTGTTATTTTGAGTTCTTGGATGTGGACACGCCGTGTCAGGCCTTGGGTGACACGAAATGAATGCGTGGGGTTGTGTACGAGGGTTGTTTTCAATTACCAAGCATTAGATTCATGGTTAGTTGATTTTGCTATTTCGATTTCTCATTAAACCATGTTCTGATACTGTTGTTTGATTTACCTGTCATTCTAGTTTCTAAAATGAGATTATTTGATGGTTTTAATCCCTGTAATGATGTTAATTACTGAGTTTTTAATTCTAAAAATGTTCCCTATATGTCATCTTGCTGTGGTTAAAGATTGGGGTTAAATTGATGAGTTGTGGTCTGTTAAATGGGTCAATGTATCATAATATAAGTTATGAACTGAAATTTACTGATTAGTGTTCTTCAAAAACTAGATTGTGATTCTAAGTTCTCTGGAAATGGAAATCTGAGATTTGGTTGGGTGTGAATTCTGGAACACTTGGAGACTGTCTAAAGTAAGTTTAAAATGAAATGTGATGTCGCATTGTTATCCTAAATTCTGAACATAGGTTTAAACAGGACATTGGGTTAGGATACTCCAGTTTTAATGTTAACAAGGATATGTGTTGCACTGTCATACCATGCCACTATTGCACTGGTTAATTCTTACATTGTCTTCCTTATATTGTCAACACTTCAATTTCAGTATTCCTATATTAAATCTGGGATTGTATGAACTGTTAGAGTTTAATCTGAAAACTGAGGTTGAGGAAGGACAATGAATTGCTTTCCTTTCTTTTCTTCCTAACTGAGATTTAGTGCCTATATTGTATCAGCTAGTGATGAGTTAATTACCTGAGAACTGGACTTGGCAGTCCAGTTCTACTGATTTTCCCTTTCCTGTTGTGCCATACACATAGCTTTTACTCTTACATGTATACACACCACACATGCTTCCCTCTTCTTCACTGTTGTGTTCCTGCACTTATACTAGTCACTGCTGTACACATCACACACTTCTTTCCTTCTTCACTGTTTTATAATTCCTGAAATTGTTACCTGCACATACACACACAATTCATGTTTCATACACACACTAGCACCCTCTCTCTCATTCCCTATATTTCTAATCCTTACATGTGTAGGCATATACAATATGTATATGTGTAATTTGTATGAATGCATATATATATATATATATATATATATATATATATATATATATATATATACTTCTATGATAGCTAATGGTGTAGGATTTATATCTAGCCTAGATGTATGTAAATGTATTATGTGATAAGTTAGCTCAAGTGGTAAGTATGGTGAGGTTGTAGACTTGCTAAGGTATTCTAGAATTAGCTACTAGCTATATGGTGATATAGCTAGTATAGGCTTGCCTAGCCTTGTTAGGATTGTGCTAGCTAGTGTTGATTAGAATAGCCCAGTTTAGACTTAATTAGACTAGATTGACCTAGTTTGACTTCTAGGGTTGACCAGAGTTGACCAAGAGTTGACTTTGGCCTAGATTGACCTAGAATCATGTAGAATGCATAGTAGGACTCCATTTTACTATTCTGGACTTATTGTGACTTGTGCTGTTCTGATTAGGAGCCAGACACCACTCCTTGGACAGTACGTTTCATATTGGACACTCAGATACAGGCGAGTATATTCTCTGAGCATTTCATATCTTGCTTAGAATTATTTCCTGCAGTAGATTACTTTACTTGTACTGTCATGTTGGTCACACGGATTGGTACCATATGGATCCCTTCTTGAGATGTTATCCTTAGGGAGCATCGGGTACTACATGTTCTGTACGTTTCACTTACATGGCGTATCACTATGCTTCATTGGTTCTTTGATCACTTACGACATATACTCTTATGATTGTAGAGTCTTCCTAGAATCCTTATCCCATTTATGGGACTACTATGTATCACCTTCGGGGTCTATCACCTTCGGGGGCTTATCACCTTCGGGGTCTACTACCCTTCGGGGGCTGTTACATAGCATCATATAACATAACCTGGCTGGATCCTTATGTATTGATTGGGGGTACGGGGGAGTATAAATGGATATGTGAATAATACACCAGTAGTGTAGCATCAGAATCATTCCATAGTGTAGCATTAGAATCATCCCAGGCCATTTACATGTTCATGTTGTACTCTGATTCACTAGTCACTGCTAGTTCCCTATGTATAGTAGATATTTCTATTACAGTTCTCTCTCTGTTTACATACTGCACTTCTTTCAGTACTTGTATCTTACTTTATTGTATGTTTATATTTTCTAACTTGCTATGAACTGTTGAGATGTACTGTACTCGCTCCTGTCCTGACTGGACCTGTTGAAAATATTCTAGAGGACGAGGAGGAGACTTGCCTGGACACTTACTACGGGGCAGCCTTAGATGACACCTGCGAGCTGGACCCTCAGGAGGACCCAGCGCTAGCTGAGGATATTCCTCCGACTGCCTAGGCTAGATTAGTTAGGCTGTTTATCATTTGTAGTCTGGAGACATATTCTAGTTAGACTTTATTCTGGAGTTCAGTATTGTATATATTCTTTCATCTGAGACCTTGTATTGTGGGATATTGCTGGGATTATCTTAGACTGCTTTTATCTATTTTGTTCCTTGAGTTCTATTTCATATCGTGCTATCTCTTCCTTAGTTGTGATTGAGTTTACTATTGCCATGTCACCCCCATTCGGGGAGTATAAACCGTTTAGAGATATATTGTTAGATGTTGTGACCTACGACAACGTTCTACCGTTGACACTGCGGCGTAGGCTGGACGTACCCACGTCTCGTGCCCTTACTCTAGGGTGCGGGTCATGACACGGTTCACGCGTCTATGCGGCTCGAATAGACCCAGAGCCACTTGGCCTTCAACAGCTTCTTCCTTTATCTTTGGCTGCGTTTAATGTCCTGACGGCTGACAGCTCTGACAAATGATAGCTCTGACATAAAGGCGCAATAATGACTGACATAAAAGGCGTATTTCTAGAGAGGAGGAGAAAATCTTTTCACAGCTGGCTGAATCCACCGAGTCCCGAGGCATGCGGCTGCTGTATTTATGCGGTCACCCACTTTATGTGGCCGCCCCCTTCATGCGGCCACCCATCTTCATGCGGCTGCATCCTTTATGCGGCCGTCCGTCAGCATGCGGCTGCCTATCCTCATGAGGCTGCCCATCTTCATGCGGCTGTTCATCCCATGCGGCTGCCCATCTTCATGTGGCCGTTCATTCACATGCGGCCCACTCATATGCGGCTCTGCCAAGATGACCCAATGGAGGACACGTGGCGCTTGTCACGATGATTAAGACATGTGGCAGTCTTATCTTCCTGGAATTATGGGTGCTAATAAATCCTAACAAAATCAGATTTGTTGCAATCACCATGATTGCCCAGATCAAGTCAAATCGAGCAAATTAGACACATGGCAAGTCATCACAAGTCGCAAATATTCATGGTAATCAACATTAATGGTCCACAGAGATTTGATGTAATCTACATTAATTACCTAGGTTTGCTACAATCAGAATGAAGGGCCCAGATTAATTGGTCCTTAACCGCCGACATATCAAGGAGGCAATTATTGCAAACCCTAATGATTGCATCCCACTCCTATAAATAGCAAGGTGCCATTCCCTTGCGAAGAGGACTTTTTTTGGAGAAGAGCACCAGAGCACCTGGAGAGACTTAAAGAGAGAGAGAGCAAGGAGATCATTTCTTCATTAACGCCAAGCAGATCTTCTCCGGAGCCAAGGCTGCATCCGATCGTCCACGGAGTAAGGCAGAGCTACCGTCGCTTTCCCGAGCCTCTACCGTCACCCCCCAGAATCTAAAATAAATAATTATACTTAGATTGCTGTACCTAGGTTTTCGTCCCTAGGCTTTCTTTGTACAAGCGAGTTTGTATTGTGAAGTAAAAGTCCAGTCCTCCGATATAATTGTTCTGTTCTTTTATATTTCATAGCAAACACGATGGCGACTCTGCTGGGGACAAACTTCTCTACGGCTGAGGAGTTGGTGACGCAATCGGATGCAGCCAAACTTGGCTCCACACAACAGAAGATGGTCGTCCGCTTCGACCAACAGGCGTTTGAAGAAATGCTCTCCGACGGAAGCGCTGACCCGATCCAGAAGCGAACCCGCACAAAGAAGGCTCACAGGGTGTGGAGGCCAAAATCATTTGCTCCTCCCCAAGCTCTGGACGGAGCACTCTCTGCTGCCCAAGACGGCGAAGACAACTCTCATGCGGCCCCACTTCAAGCCATAGAAGACTCTGCTGTCCCCAAGTCTGGCAGAGGAAAGCACTACGATGATGGACTTGCAGGGGCAAAGAGTGATTCTATGTGATCCAGAAAGAAGCCGAACAAAGGCACTAGCCGCAAGACGAAGACTCATGCGGCCAAACTTGCCAGCCGCATGTATGATGACCATGCGGCCGAAACTGCCAGCCGAATACATAACACTCATGCGGCCAGGATTCCCAGCCGCATGGAGAAGACTTATGCGGCTGAGACTTCCAGCCGCATGAAGAAAGCCCATACGGCTACGACTGCCAGCCGCATGAAGACTATTGATTCCAGCCGCATATCGCCTGCTCCACGTGGCTCAGTCTTCGATCGCCTCTCCTATGCTCCTGATCTCTTGTGCTCCCGAGAAAATATGTCCGACTCTCTCCAGCACCACTTAGACTTTTCCTACTATGTGCCCTCACGCACTAGAGTGAAGAAGTCTAGGGCAACGCGAGCTTGGCGAGCTCAGTCCGCTGGCCCGACCTCTGACCATCCGAACGTTCTACATAACGTTATGCGGGCCTCTGATGGGAAGTTGTACAGAACCACTCGATTCCAGCCTACGGCGGCAAACGGACAAAGTGGTTCCCAAAAGTCTCCCAAAATCCAGGAAGCAAACATGGTCGTACCGGACCCATCTGACTTGCGTGAGGCTATCCTCCACAAGCACAAGGAAAGAGAGGGGGCCTCGGGGTGCAAAGAGTCCTCCCACGGACATCACTGCACCCAAGTCATCATCAACTGCTGTTGCAACAACGCGACAGCAAGAGAAGACCGGCTGTCTATTTTCCAAAGGCTGCAACGACCAAGCTCAGAGGATGAAGCGCCTCCCATCGTCTCTTGCAACTCTACTCAGAAAATCCCCGCCGATGGGAGAGAGAAGAAGATAAATGTCCCCAGCCCGAAGATTTCAACCACTGTGACTAAGAAACTGTCATCTAAACGGTTGTCCACCACCGGAGTTTTCCAAGGAACCCGTTCGAAGACGAAATCTGCTACAGTAGGAGATTCATCATCCACACCACTGGGGGTCGCTGGAACAGGGGGTAGCACTCCTCTGAACATCCACGACAATCCGATGTTCCAAGGAGACGAGCCCGGGGAAATAACTCTCCCATCAGATACAACAGGTGTTTACGTCCCCGAGGATGTTCACGACTCTCAAGATGAAGCAAGCTCTGAAGCTGGGGTAATATTCCTTCTGAGTTCGAACCAGAGGAGAACATTCCCATATACCCCGATGACTTCTCTGTACAGGGCTATGACTCGGAGGGTACGTCCTCCACCGTTCCTTCTATCTCTCCTCATGTAAGGACGGTGTTCATGACGGACAGCAATCAAGGTGGTTCCAGTGATCGCCAACGCATCGACACTCTGGAGGCCATACTGCATGCCTTGGTCAAGTTTGTAGACGAGATCAAAGCGGCTCTTCCAACTCTACAAGGTGGGACGCCTGGCCAAACAAGCGCGGGTCCCGCGGTCAATGCAGACTCGAATTCAGCGGCACCAAACCCGGGCAATAATCCTCCAGAAATATCGGCTCCTACCGCTGAGGATGAGGGCAGAGAAGCAAGAAGAGAGGTCCAGGAGCTTCGAGCCATGTTTCACGCTCGAGAGAACTCTCAAGACCTCAGAATACGGCAACCATACCCTGCTGCATGGAGGGATGTCCCCTTCCCACCAAGATATAAGCCGTTCAACATCAATCCTTATGATGGCAAGACCTCCGCGAGTCGATACATCACTTACTTCGAGGTCACCACCGACCATCTGCCCCATGACGTTGCCATCCTTACGCGATTATTCATAGGGGCATTGGAAGGGGTCGACTTCGACTGGTACCGCAACCTGCCAGACAACTGCATCCACTCCTTCGCCAGCTTCAAGCGCATGTTCTTGGAGAGATTCTACGAAGTAGGATAGGACGTCACAATGTCCAACCTCATGGACGTCGTCCAAGGGGAGAAGGAGCTGACAAGGAACTATATTGAGCGGTTTCGCCAAACCGTAATGAAGTTGCCGTCTGGTAACCCGGATTCCTCCTTGATTAAAATTTGCCAAAAGAGACTGCTCCCAACAATTAGTCTCTGGATGGGTGAAAGTCAATTCAAGGATTGGAAGGCGTTTATCATCAGTGCCACTACCGCCGAAGACAGGTTGAAGAAGGCTCGCCAACTGGGATTGCACATCTCAGAGGGAGAGGACAAGGGCAGGCGTCCTAATACCAACAACAACAATGGGGGTAGCTCCACCAATAATTGGGACAACAAGGGCAAGCAGGCTATGGTGGCTGACACAACCCAGCAGCCTGAGTCAAAACCAGCAGACAAGCAATGGCCGCAAATGACATACTCCTTCAAAGACGGCCATGTCAAGCCCATCTTGGATATGCTCATACAAGGAGACAGAATTCAGCTCCCTCCACCAAGATGGGAACCTCGGCCGGCAGAAATGGAAAGCCCAATGTACTGCCATTACCACCGCTATGTCCACCATGCTACACACGACTGCTACCAATTGAAACGATATATCCAACATCTCATCGATTCGAAGGCTCTGGCCATCGATTTCGAGGAAGTAACCGTGGCAGCCAACATAGTGTCCGTACAGTTCGACAGCTTCCCTCCAACGGAGACTCAAGACGGCGTGGTACCCGTCCCTCTGGCGATAATGGAGTTTGCTAATCTTCTATCTCCTCGAGATCAGACTGCTGGCCTAGTGTCCTTCACCACATCACGGGGGGAGGTCATGTGGGTCCATCCAGACTTGGTATCTGAAGTGACTCAGTCCACACCATCTTCCATTCGCAAGAAGAAGAGTAGAAAAGTCAGATCCTGCTACACAATCTCGGCAAATGTCGAAGAAGTTACGGCTGTCGTTACCCGGTTTGGGGCACAATCCCAACCCGTGGCTGATAACTCGGCTGAAGATCATCAGCCAACTACTGCAGACACTCCAGGACCTTCTCACCCTCCGACGACCGACAAGCCTAGGCCAAAGGAGACTCGCCTTGACAAATCCCTCTGAAAAGAGGCACCTCAGGGGCTGGAGAGGCCCTACAACTTCGACATCTTGGCGCAATTGGCCAACACACTGGCCAAATTATCATTATACGAGCTCCTGAGACTCTCAAAGGATGTTCGTGCGGCTTTGAGCGATGTACTCCAAAATGTCGACGCCTATCTGGCCCAGGTCAACCTCACAGGAGAGAGCCCGCCTGCAAATCTCCAAGACAGCGCTTGCACAAGAACGATGCCCAACATTGTCTTCACTTTGCAATATATGCTCATTAAAACCAATCTGCACGATCGTCCATTATACTACACTGGATACATCGGTGACGTGAAGGTGGATCGGATGCACATTGATCCTGGTTCATCCATAAGCATCATCCCGAAGGGCCTGTTACATCATCTCTGCATCCCTATGCATCGCCTGACGCCGACAAGCACCGCCATCAGTGGTTTCAATTCGGGCAGGAGCTACCCAATTGGGAAGATCCGCTTGAAGTACCAAATTGGCGATCTTCAGTCAGAAGTGACCTGTTACGTCATAGATACGGATACTTTATACAATATCCTCCTGGGACGCCCTTGGATACACGATTACATGATCGTGCCTTCCACGCTGCACCAATGCTTCAAGTATGTCGACAAGCACGGCTTTGTAAGGACAGAATTTACCGACATCGATCCCTTCAAAGGGGTCAAATCCTACTACTCGGACTCCTGCCTATACGAGAAGTCGAAGAGGCACCTGTATGAAGATGTGCAAGCTCGAACTGAGACAGCCACAGGATCAGAAGAACCTCTTACGATCCACCTCCAAGCTCGCAAATCTGGCAAGTTCGCACCCCTTATGGTCGCTCTGCGTAAGGACGCAATCAGCCTCTCGACACAAGAAGGGCAAATGATAATCCGGCTGCCAAGGTCCGGCCAAGCGCCGAGACCCGCAACGGAGCCACTGACAATCAGACTACCGAGAGCCGGCCAGCCACAAACATAGAAGCTCAATCCCTCTGATAAGCTAATGACGATACGTCTTCCCAAGAAGAATCGTCACCTCGATGCAAAGTCTGGGGCTTCTAACGAGCCAACAACTCCCCGTCCAGCATCGAGTACCAAACTGGGGGTCGCTAGTTTGCCAACAAATCCACGTTCGACCCCACCAACAGAACCCCTGACGATCAAGCTGCCCAGGTCATCCTCTCAGTCATCATTTATATAGGGGGTGGCCGAAGAAGAACCGGAACTAGCCAAGTATGTGGCTGCCCACACTGATGTTCCCTCCGTAGATGATGTAATCCCGCTAGAAAAGATACCTTACTTCATCAATAAAGGGCTATCTTTGAACTACCTCGAGCTTAGTAAGCTTTGTACAATGTATGCTATAGAACACGGTATAGGCACTCACCTACACACACAGGTGATAAATGTTTACACCGCAAACCAGCTTACTCCAGTGGAAGACGCTTACCGCATAATCGAGGGAGGGGACCATCCAATCATCTTCGGCCGGAAGGACGACCCACAGCCCTTCACCATAGAGAAGGTCAATCTCGAATCAGATGACGGGAGACTGCCTCTTTATCTGTATAGCCCCCAATCCAAACATCTCATGCAAAAATAGGGGTATGATCTGGAGACTATGCCGGGTTTGAACTACGGTACTGGTCGACGATTACCTTTAAAGCTGCCAGTCCCGACTGGCAAACCACGGGACTACTACAGCAAGACCCGATTTGGATTAGGGTATGTTACGCCCGCAATGACCCCTGAAAGTTCAGATGAGGAATGCGACTGGCATTCACATTCAACCGGGTCACCAACTTCTGATTCGGATACCAGCATCGGAGACGTATTCAAACAAGTCCTGTCAGTCAATATGGCATTCGTCGACGCTTACGAAGAAGATGAAGACATTCCTGAAATCCTCGAATTAGAGCCGTGGGCCCAATAGCTGGATGCACAATAGGAAAAATGGTTCGAACAGAGAGAACCTCCTACTGAAGATGAGGTTATACAGGTCGACCTCGGCAGCGAATCTTCTCCAAAACCAATCTTCGTCAGTAAAAGCCTGACAGACGATAAGCGAGAATCGCTACTCGAACTTGTCAAAGAATATATTGATGTGTTCGTCTGGAGCTATGAAGACATGCCAGGACTAAACCCCGAGGTTGCCCTTCACAAGCTCAACATTCGGCAAGATGCAAAGCCAGTCAAACAATAACAGTGACGCTTCCGCCCGGGCCGAAGTCAACAAACTGATAGCCAGCAGCTTCATTCGTGAAGAACAACATCCGGACTGGGTCGCCAACATAGTACCGGTCCTCAAGAAGAATGGGAAGATTCGAATCTGCATCGAATTTCGCAATCTGAACGAGGCATGTCCCAAAGATGAATTCCCCCTCCCTATCACAGACATCATGATCGACAACACATACGGCTTCGAACGTATGTCATTCATGGATGGCTTCTCGGGGTACAACCAAATCAAGATGTCTCCTGACGAAAAGCATACATCATTTCGAATACCGATCGGCACATACTGCTACACAGTCATGCCTTTCGGTTTAAAGAATACTGGCGCCATATATCAAAGAGCCATAAGTATCATCTTTAGAGACCACTTACGCAAGACTGTTGAGTGCTACGTTGATGACATCGCCGTCAAGAGTCGCTATAAGGAAGACCATCTACAGGATCTGAGGACGGTATTCGACATGATGCGAGCGCACAACCTGAAGATGAATCCCACAAAATCCTTCTTGGGCGTATCCAGCAAAAAATTCCTAGGTTTTATTATTACTGCACAGGGAATTCATGTAGATCCAGAGAAGACGAAGGCAATTATGGAGATGGGTCCCCCGAGAAATCTCCGCGAACTCAGAGGCCTTCAAGGGAGGCTAGCTTACATCAGGAGGTTCATTTCTAACCTCTCCGAGCGTTGTCAGCCATTCACCCATCTCATGAAGAAGGGCGTCTCATTCGTATGGGACGAAGAATGTTAGCATGCCTTCGACAGCATGAAAGAATATTTGTCGAACCCTCCAGTCCTGGTGGCCCCGGTTGCTGGAAAACTATTCCTGTTCTATGTACGAGCAATGGAGCATTCTATCGGCGCTCTGCTGGCACAAAACAACGATGCAGGCCATGAACAAGCTATATATTACCTCAGCTGAATGATGATTGGGCCAAAGCACCGATACACCACCGTGGAGAAGGAATGCCTCGCCCTGGTGTTCGTCATTCAAAAGATGCGGCACTATGTCACAGGACAAACCATACATGTGATCTCACGAGTCAACCCTCTCAGGGTCCTCATGACTAAACCAGGGGCACTCAGCTCCCGTCTCGCCACATGGGCAGTATTGCTGTCTCCTTATCATATGATCTTCGTCCCACAAAAGGCTGTTAAAGGTCAAGCTCTGGCAGACTTTTTAGCAGCCCACCCAGGCTCGGAGTTGTCCAGAATATATGAAGGAATCCCAGATGAGGTCGCCGACTCGCATGCAACCTCTCACGATGATAAATGGCGAATGTTCTTCGACGGCGCCTCAAGGACCGGACCTAAGGGCAACATCGTCGTCGGAGTCGGGGTGGTGCTAGTTTCTCCTTCCGGATTGGTGATCAATCGCGCTTACTCCCTCACAGAACCCTGCTCTAACAATGTGGCCGAGTACAACACTTTGGTCATTAGCCTCCAACTTGCAAGAGAGCTGGGGGTAGAATATCTTGAAGCATACGGCGATCCGCAGTTAATCGTCAATTAGATCCGAGGTTCATACGAAGTCCGCCATGAAGACATGATCCCCTATCACCAAATAGCGATCAACATTATTTCGTCATTTGAGGGATTCTTCATCGAACACGTTCCCAGACTCTAAAACATTAAAGTCAATGCCCTAGCAGGCCTTACCACTTCCCGAGTAGTGCCAAATCATACTCATCATTCGGTTGACGTGATAGGCCACGAACTGGTCTGTCCCAAGAATAATGTTCAATTCGTTGCGAGTTATTCCGCTCAGACGATCGACGAAGCACGAGACTGGAGACAACCATTTATTGACTTCGTAGTCTACGACATTCTGCCGGAGAATCCGAAGGAAGCCACCTCTATCAGAAGGCGTTCTCTCAGATTCTTCTACGATACAGAGACGAAAATGCTGTATCGGCGATCCTACGATGGGTTATTGCTTAGGTGTCTGTCAAACGCAGAAGCCAAAGAAGCCGTACGCGAAGCTCATGACGGTGTCTGCGGGGCCCATCAGCCTGGCCCTAAATTGTAAGACCGTCTTCGTCGAATGGGCTACTACTGGCCCACGATGGTAGCAGATGCGATAGACTACGCAAGAAAGTGCAAAGCCTGCCAAGTCCACACGGACTTCATCCACCAGCCATCCGAATTTCTACATCCGACAGTGGCGTCATGGCCATTCGAAGCATGGGGAATAGATATCATCGGTCCGATCGCTCAACCTTCTTCCCAAGGACATCGCTTCATACTCGCCATCACAGATTACTTCTCCAAATGGGCAAAAGTTGTTCCGCTTGCAGAAGTAAAGACTTCAAACGTGATCAGCTTCCTCAAGCATCACGTCATCTATCGCTTTGGGCTGCCCCGAAGGATCATCCACGATAATGGTCCACAGTTCGCAAGCCACGCCTTCTATCGGTTCTACGACAAGCACCGCATCCAGAATATTGCTTCAATGCCATACAACCCAGCAGCGAATGGGTTGGCAGAAGCATTCAACAAAATAATCATCAAACTTCTCAAGAAGTTCGTATCGTCCAACAAATGGGACTGAAATGAGAAGCTTGGTGAATGCTTATGGGCGTACCGTACTACAGTCCGAATAGCCACTGGGAACACGCCATTTTTTTTGCTGTACGGAAGTGAGGTAGTCCTTCCATTGGAGACTCAAATCCCCTCGCTCCGTGTCGCTCTCACTTACCAACTGACGACGAACGATAACTACCGTCGCCGGCTACAAGAGTTGGAGGCCTTAGAAGAAAAACGCCTACTGGCTCAGCAACGGATCGAGCTATACCAAGCACGCATCTCCGGAGCCTTCAACAAGAAGGTTAAAATCAGAACATTCCAAGTGGGCGATCTCGTTCTCGCAGTTCAGAGGTCGATGGTTATGACTCACAAAACTGTCGACAAGTTGCCAAAGTGGGAAGGCCCATTTATCATTGAGGCTGTATTCTCCAACTGTGCTTACCGCCTCGCAAAACAAAACGGAGACTTGCTCATGCCGCCCGTCAATGGCAAGTTCCTGAAGAAGTATTATGTCTAAACGACATTCTCCAAATCCCAAAATACTGAGTTATGTACTATTCGGTACCGCTGAACTCACATCCTTCTTCCACTAATCCCAAAATACCGAGTTATATACCCTTCGGTACCGCTGAACTCACATCCTTCTTCCACTAATATTCCAGATTATCAAGTTATGTACACTCCGGTACTGCTGAACTCACATTCTCCAAATCCCAGATGATTGAGTTATGTACCTTCCGGTACCACTGAACTCACATTCTTCCTCCACAAAAAATAAAAAAATCCCAAATTATTGAGTTATGTACCCTCCGGTACCGCTGAACTCACATTCTCCAAATCCCAGATTATTAAGTTATGTACCCTCCGGTACCGCTGAACTCACATTCCCCAAATCCCAGATGATTGAGTTATGTACCGTCCAGTACCACTGAACTCACAATCTTCCTCCACAAAAAAATCCCAGATTATTGAGTTATGTCCCCTCTGTACCTCTGAACTTACACTTTGATTCCAAAATTCCTGGATTGTCGAGTTATGTACCCGCTGGTACCCCTGAACTTACATTCCGGTCACTTTTTTAAGTAGTAAGTCATGTATAACCATACCTCTGAACTTATTCTTTTGAAAGAGCTCCTCCCCCATGATCCACTACCCGCACTTTCAGTGCACAAAAAGGGTAACGGATCCACAAATTTCCAAAACGACCACGTCGATATTACCTCTGAGTCATTTCATTTCTGCCAAAAATAAATCACCCCTCCACATAGAACTTCCATGTCCTCATTACCTCTGAGTCATTCTATGTACCCCTTCATGGAGCCCACTCCTGCCATGTCCTCATTACCTCTGAGTAGGAAGGCTCCATCGAAGAAACCCTCATGCTTGCCATGTCTTCATTACCTCTGAGTAAATATGTTGGTTCCCTCCCAACTTATTATCTGTATCCAGAACCAGGATACGCTAAGGATAATAGGTCCAGAAAAAAAGCCTCCCATTGGGGCAACTACTATAAGCAAAGAACAGAGCGAATGTGTTCTGTTCAAAATCAGTTACACTTACATGACTATATCTCATGAGCAAGGCAGAAAAGTTCTCTATTTATTTCATTTAGACAAGAAGGAAGAAGATTACATTGATGTCCAAAAGAAGCAAAACACAAACTGCAGCTAAAGACAGACAAAAATATCAAGACAAAAGATGGACATTTGTGAGAACCCATGAAACCTAGTTGCGGGGGCGCATATACCAATCCCTCAACCATTTTGCATATGAAGGGTGTACTTGAGCAAAATCCTCGTCCGAAGTAGGAAGGTCAGGACTCTCAGTAATACCGCCATCAGACTGGGGCTCCTCCTTTACATCAATGGGTGCCAGCTCTCCTTTCTGTTCCTCCGTTTTTGGTATTACCTCCTCCTTGACAAGCGATGACTCTTTTTTGAAAGGGAGCAGCAGTTCTTCCTTCACAATGATCTCAGCCTTCAGTAGGGTTGCTGCAAGAATCAAAGATAAAAAAGAAATAAAGTTAGGAGAGGGTCAGAGCCTCATGCTGCTCCAATTCAATGGAGTCTCATGCGGCCCAACTCAGAAAACACTTATGTGGCTCCGTCCAGCGAAGGTTCATACGGCAGTATTTTTTTATGGCTCTGTTTAACGAAGTCTCATGCGACAGAGGTCGGATAAGTTTATTCGGCTCATGCGATGAACAAATTCGTGCGAGCCTATGCGGCCCAGCGCAGCTTATGCGGCCCCGTTGGCGAAGTGCTTATGCGGCCACAGTAACAATTCTCATGCGGCTAGGACATGAGATGTATATGCGGCACACATAAAGATGAAGGCTCGCGCATAGAGCATGCGACATAGCCACAACAGTTAGGGTTTCAATCTCACACAACGTCCTTACCAGCAATAGTGGGGTGGACGTCAGGGTGAACTGCGGGCACGTCGGCTGGCGGGGTAGCGGCCGCAGTCGAAGTAGAAGCAGCTTTCTTGCCCTTCGCCGCCGCAGTCTACGAAGAAGCCGCCTTCTTACCCTTCGCCGCAACAGTCTTCTTGGGAGCCATCGGTGATCGAAGAAGAGGATAACAATCGGGGCAGGGAAGGTTTGAATTGAAGGAGAGAGTAAAGAAGTTTCTTCTCTTAATTCCTCTTATTTATAAGAGGATAATAGAGGGGGGACACGTAGACCAATAATCGTTTCGGATCGTGTGCTGCAGGCAAAACGAAACCGACTCCTCGGATTTTGCCCCCTCTCTCATTAAGGAGATTTACCCAGGGCATAAAATCCAAAGATTTAATGAGCCGACCCTTGGGATTTCTTCCAAAAGACGGCGCTAAAACGAATTAAAGGCAATTAATGACACGCGCACGTGGCAAGGAGCCCATGCGGCCAGACAGCCTATGCGGCCAGACAGTCCATGCGGCTGGTTGGTCAATGCGGCTCAGATGGACAGGCGGATGAGGAGGCCATGCGGTTGGGACGTCCATGCGGCCCGAACACCCTATGCTGACAGAGGAGTTTATACATAGCCATGCTTCTTATTCAAAGTATTTCAATTTTTCAAATTGAAAACTTTGAAGGGGGTCTTGTACAAGCATGGAAAAGAATAAAGAAAGGTCTATGCGGCCAAAGATCGCCATGCGGCTCAGAGAGCCCATGCGGCTCAGGGGTCCATGCGGCTCACGCGTCTATGCGGCTCGGATAGACCCAAAGCTACGTGGCCTTCAACAGCTTCTTCCTTCATCTTTGGCTGCGTTTAATGTCCTGACGGCTGACAGCTCGGACAAATGACAGCTCTGACATAAAGGTGCAATAATGACTGGCATAAAGGCGTATTTCTAGGGAAGAGGAGAAAATCTTTTCACAGCTGGCTGAATCCACCGAGTCCCGAGGCATGCGGCTGCTGTATTTATGCGGTCACCCACTTTATGCAGCCGCCCCCTTCATGCGGCCACACATCTTCATGTGGCTGCCTATCCTCATGCGGCTGCCCATCTTCATGCGGCTGTTCATCTCCATGCGGTTGCCCATCTTCATGCGGCCGTTCATCCTCATGCGGCCCACTCATATACGGCTCTACCAAGATGACCCAATGGAGGACACGTGGCGCTTGTCACGACGATTGAGACACGTGGCAGTCTTATCTTCCTGGAATTATGGGTGCTAACAAATCCTAACAAAATCAAATTTGTTGTAATCACCATGATTGCCCAGATCAAGTCAAATCGAGCAAATTAGACACGTGGCAAGCCATAACAAGTCGTGAATATTCATGGCAATCAACATTAATTGCCCACAGAGATTTGATGCAATCTACATTAATTACCTAGGTTTGCTACAATCAGAATGAAGGGCCCAGATTAATTGGTCCTTAACCGCCGACATATCAAGGAGGCAATCATTGCAAACCCTAATGATTGCATCCCACTCCTATAAATAGCAAGGTGCCATTCCCTTGGCTTAAAGATGACTTTTTTTTGGAGTAGAGCACCAGAGCACCTGGAGAGACTTAAAGAGAGAGAGAGCAAGGAGAGCATTTCTTCATTAACGCCAAGGTTGCATTCGATCGTCCAAGGAGTAAGGCAGAGCTGCCATCGCTTTCCCGAGCCTCTACCGTCACCCTCCAGAATCTAAAATAAACAATTGTACTTAGATTGCTGTACCTAGGTTTTCGTCCCTAGGCTTTCTTTGTACAAGCGAGTTTGTATTGTAAAGTAAAAGTCCAGTCCTCCGATATAATTGTTATGTTCTTTTATATTTCATGGCAAACAAGTATGAAGAAGAAGAAGGAAGGAGGAGTGAAGAATAAGAAGAAGAAAGAATGGAGGGGTTGCTGGTTCGTACAAGGAGGGGGGTTGTGTTGAATAATAGTGAGAGAGAGAGAGATTATTTATATAATATATATATATATATATATATTTATATATATATATATATATAAGAAGGGAGAGAGAGAGATATTTAGATATTTTGAAAATGGGGGAGAGAGAAAGAGGTCGGCTGCTAGGGGGCTTGTGTGTAGAGAATAGAGAGATTTAAATATAGAGAGAGAGCATTATATATATATATATATATATATATTTATATATATAAATATATATATATATATATACATATATATATAATAGAGAGAGAAAGTAAGATAATTATATAAAATAGGAATATTTTTGAGTAGAGAAAATGCAATTACAATAGTGGGTTGTATAGGTAGTCATGACAGGGGTTACACCAAATTGGGTTGGGTGTTGGGTCAAGTTTGGACAAGCTTGGGGCCAAGATTTAATTAAAATAATAAATTAAACCAATTTAAATTACGGATGGAATGGGAGCACAAGAGAGATCCAATCAGTGGCACGCAAGTGGCACGTGCATAGTAGACTCAAAACAGGCCAGGGCCATATATTAGGTCGACTAGATTGGACCGATGTCGGGCCCAGAAATTAAGTTGGAAATTAAATCACAAATTACGACAAACGATAAATTGGTCTAAATTGACCTGAAAGTTGCGCGAAGCAAATAGAGCACAAGGGAACAGTTCAAGTGGGACACGAAATATCAATATGAAGATAATCTCGTCTACTACAAACTTCAAGAAGAAAGTTTCCAGAGACTAGCATCCCTGATGCTCTAGAAATCCAAGTCACGATAAGGAGCATTTAATGATCAAAATTAATTAAATAAAATGAATTATCGAGAATAAATTATTTAGAAAATTTGAAAATAAATCTCAGAAATTCAGGGGGCTTACATCCTACCCACCTTATAAAAATTTTGTCCTCAAAATTAAAGGTTGGTAGTAGGATTAAAATATGACAGAAGATTTAGGCAATATTTTAGACAAGATTAAAGAATGACGAGTTTTGCACGATCAAGAAAATCAATTCAAAATTGTTCAGACACAATGAAGGATTTGGCACGATAGAATCATGATACGAACAAAATCATATGTGAATGATTTCAGAAATAGTCAAGTCATTGGGGCACAATTTTAGAGACGATTAGGAGAATCAAAGATATAAATGAAGTTCAAGTACGGGGTGATCTGTAGGACTTAGGTTGATGGAAATCAACCCGAAAGTCACACAGGCCCGATCAAGATGAAAAGCTAACCATGGCCAAAACAAGGTTTGGCATGGTTGAAATAAAATTTCAGACAAACAAAAATCGAAGTCAAGGTCTTATAGGCCCGATCAAAGATTAAGGAGTATGATTAATAAAATCATGAAATACGATCCAAGTTCGAACGTGATTAAAATTGGAAATAGTCTAAGTTCACTTGGCACGATAGAGGTACGACAACAAAATCAAAACTTGAGCTTCGTCCGATTACAATCAAGTCTAAAATTTGATTAACAAGATTTCAGCTCGATGAAATTAGATTTAGGGTTATACATAGGCACGATCAAGATAAAAATGACGTGATTGGGCATTGTTAGGAATAATCAGATGTTTAGCACAAACATTGATCAAGGATTAACCATCTGGTCATGAGTGAAATCAAGACTCAGACGCGTTAAAAATTTGTGATGATTAACCACTTAGGCACGAAGTAGAGTAGAGCGACGAAAATCGCAAATCTAGTCATGATCAGGAATGAAACCTGAGCACAAGTGACTAGAGAATCAAAATTCAAGTACGAAGGAGATCTATTTCGATATAGTCGATTAGGGTTCAAGATTTTTAGCACGATTTGAGGGTTAAGATTATCAAGATCATGAAAATCAAAGTCGGATAGTCAGGATCTAAAACAGGGCTAGGAGAAGCAAATGGAGAGAAAAATTTGAGTATAGCACGATTGAGAGAGATTTGATAGAAATCAGATTATAGGTCACATAAGCACGATTAAGATCCAAGTTCAGTTGTGAATGGCGAATAAATCATGAATTCAAAATCAAGGTCTTAAAAGCACAATTTAGGAAGGAACCCAAGTCAATTAGGCACGGTAGAAAGTCAAACATGTTCAATTCTAACACGAATAATTTCGTAGTCACACTAGTTAGTCGTGATTGAAAGTCAAAAATTTTAGGCACGAGTTTGAGGCAAGATAAAATATATAGTTATGATCGTTAAAATTACGGTCAAGAAAATCCCAAGTTGTCTTAGTCATGCCAAGTCATCTAGGTACGACTAATCACAAGGAATTTGGATGTAATCAGGAAATAAATTCAAGGTCGAAAAGAGTTTAGACATGAGTGTCCAAAATCCAAACATGATCAAAATCGGAAGTCAATGCACGAGGGTTAATAACATTTTAATCCAACCACGATAAAGAAATTTGTCTCAACACGATCTAAGTTGATCAACTTTTGAGTAAATCAGAATTTGGGCAAGATGGAGAATAAGATCAATGAAGGCTGGGCACAAGCATCCAAGGATGAAAATCCAAGTCACAAAGGAATTTGAAGTCATCTAGATTCTAATCAGCAATCAAGACTCTTTGGCACGAATAACAAGACGACCAAATCGACTGGTCAAAATCAGAGAAAATCAAATCTTACGATATTGAATTTTAAGAAACAGTTCAAGGATAAGGAATTGAATTTCTTCTGTTATGGAAGAAAACCCAAATGTAGGATTGTAGAAGGAAGTCGGGGTAATCATCTCGCTCTGCTTCGACTACTACCAAAATCCAACATCTACTTCGAACCAGATGATTTACGATACTTCATCGACTTTTCCCAAGATAAAAAGATACAAAAGCTCAAAAAGATTTCAAAGTATAGATGACAGAAGTAGATACGAGATATTTGATTGGTGTAATCAAGACATAGCTAAACAAGGCAAAGGAAATGACGGTAAGATGAAAAAATTATCTTGCGATGTGAGAGAAAATAATGATAAACAAGAAATAATGGTAGGAATTATCTTGCTCAATTGGTAAAAGAAGTGAATCAACTTAAGATATGACCTGATAACCATACACGTCCATCCAAAATCATGTTGCCAGAATTTTTGCAACGCCAGTAAGCATAGATGCAAATAACGATAGAGTCCATAACTAAGATATACACCCTATAATCATGTCTTCTAGATTCCTTACAACGCCAACCGGTATGGCTGTAAGAAAATCTAAATTCCATAACTAGGATAGTATATCCAAAATCATGCTCCATGTCCTTGTCAGGCTAGCTAATATGACTGCGATAAATTCTAAACTCCATAAATAAAGTAGACATTTATCGTTCTCATCGTCCTCATCAAATATGTTTATCAGAATATCTTAACTCAATCCAGAGAAACTTATCTTCAAACAGAATCAAAATCGAAGTCAACAACGAACATCAAGAATTCTAAAATTTCCAACAATGAATCAAGGATAAGTATATGGAAACTAGCAGAAACAAATCCCGAGGTAGAGTTTAGAAGAAAATTCTCAGAAGATGTCCAAAGGTACTATCTAGGTCAAGATAAAAGGAAATTATTGGAATATAATCTAAAACAATCTCAACCTGATATGAGACTGACAAATCATATTCTCGTCTCAACCTAGAAGATATACAAGTCCAACTTATACCTTCCCTCTAGGGTCCACAAACTCATTCCAAGAAAGAACAAAGTTGATAACGGACAGATGTTTTAGAAATCAGGATGGACAGGAACAAACGAGAAAAGTTTCGAAAAGTTCGAAATAAGATTCCCAGGGGTCATCCCTGGAATCTACCAAGAGTTCCTAATATGTGACTGAGTACCAAATTCCTAAAATATTCCATGACTCAACCTTAATCCTAGGACAGGCTCGCAGTAGTACAGAAAAGCTCAAGTACTACCACGACTTCGCATTAATTGCAAAGACTGACTTGCATGGGCCACCACAAAAATGTGTCATGACCCGCACCAGGATGTACGGATATGAATACATGGGCCACGCCCAGCCTACGCCGCAATATCGGCGGTAGAACGCTGTCTAGTACCCAATAAATATACACTACATCTAAAAGGTCCATGAACTACAAATATACTCAATCACAACCCAACATCTAAAGAAGATAAGACAGGAAAGATAACTAAGGCACAAGAACAATCAGAAACTACTAGAAGGAATCATAAGACAGGGAAATAAAGAAGGAAAAAATAAGACAACTAAGGATAACTACCAGGCAACTCACATAGAAGAATAGTGAGATCCACCTCAGCTAGCAACATCACGAAGTCCAATAATGGCACAACTACTCCTAAAATATTGTCAACATATCCAGTCAGGATGGAACGAGTACATAAACTAACAACAATTTTATAGTATTGACAAATGCTGTAAGAGACAATCATAATGGAATACAAGATGGTATATCAAGACTGCAAGTAAAACAGGATATATAAACTGGGAATCATGTCAAGGTGAATCATGCAGGGAAAGTAAGCTGAACTATAATATGTAACTGATGTAATAAATGTAAAATGTGCCTCGAATATTATAGCATAATGTGATCGGTAAGGGTCAAGAATCAGGCTTCCAGCCGACCGGCTACAAGTACGTGGACTCGGCCAGGCCGGGATGGCAAGCTATGGAGCAAGTAGTAGCACAGGTCAGGCTATACCCATCGTGAGGTGAGGGTATAGCTATGATACAAGTAGTAACTCAAGATGGGCTTTGATCACACTATCTATAAAATTCCCCATTCCTCGAATAGTATACGGATCCGGACATAGTACGTCATGGCCCAAGATTTCCTAAGAAGGTAGCTACTCCTTCTCAGGAATCGGTGTCAATACAAGTACAAGAACAAGATCGAGCAAGTACCAGTATCCCAAGAAAATCCAAGAATGATATCTCTTGACAGGAATTTGGTATATACTAGTTCGTGTACCATCGTGACGAGAATCAAGTAAAACACTATAACTAAATCAGATACAGAAAATATCAAGACAAGGAACTACTATCAGAGAATGTACTCGCCTACGGTCCTGAGCTGTCAAATGGTGTTGTTCCTCAAAGTGTTGCCACAGACCTAAAGATAAGATATATATAAGCTAATTAGGTTTCAACAGTGTTAGGCTTTATTCAATAGTATAAGCTACGTAATCTAGGTCAGACTTAGTTAACTAAGTCAAACTAGGTCACACTGAGTCACACTAGGTCAAACTAGGTTACAGGAAGTTAAACCAAGTCAAACTAAGTCAAACTGTGTCAAAGGTTGACTTACAGTTGACTTTGGTCAACTGGTCAACTCTAGTCAACTCTGGCCAACTCTAGTCAAGTCTACGTCAAACTAGGCTAATGTTGACTAACAGTTGACTTTTGGTCAACTGGTCAACTCTGGTCAAATTCTAGTCAATTTTAGGCTACGGTCGACTTTCCGTTGAGTTTTAGTCAAATAGTCAACCGTAGTCAACCAAGGTCAAAACTAGTCTAACCTAGGTCAAATGTTGACTCTACTTCGACGTTCAATCAAGGCAGTCAACCATGGTCAAACAGGATCAAGGCTAGTCTCTATAAACATCTACAGGGTCAACATATTCAATTTTAGTGGTTGTGAAATCACTGGAATCGATGGATCTCAAAATACAACAAAAGGAGAAAGATTATAATAATAGGGTAAAAACCTACAGATGTTGTCGGATGGTGAAACAACCATCACCAACATATCCAAAATGGTCAAATTAGCTAGGATAGCCTATCCATAAGTCCAATTTGGACACAGGGGCAAAAAGGTAATTTCGGGTCAAAATGGTGTCCGTGTCGGATCCACTTTGTACCGAAAAATGTGTCAAAATAAAAGTACACTAAAACTAACAAATTATTTGTCTATGAATCCAGAATGATTATACGAACCCAACGGTATATCCGAAATTGGATTTCGATGACCCGATCTCAGATTGGTGCGTTGACCCGGATATTAGAATCCAATTTGCACAGAAAAGCGTATCAGAGCTAATATCCTCAAAACTCAGCAAATTATATGTCAACGAGTCCAAAATGACGATATGAACTCAACGGTATGTCCAGAATTGGATTCCGATAAGCCGATCTCAAAATGACCCGTTTACTCGGATATTGGTATCCGACTTGCACCGAAATATGTGCCAGAACAAATGTCCACTAAAACCTAGCAAATTATATGTCAATGAGTCCAGAATGACAATACGAACTCAACGGTATATCTGGAATTGGATTCCGATGAGCCAACGTCAAAAAGTCCCGTTGACCCGGACTGTGGGGCCTGCTTTGCACCGAAATACGTGCCAGTGCCCATGTCCACCAAATCTAACAATCTTTATAAGAAAACGTGCCAGAATGATGCCACGAGTCTACTGGTGGTGTCAGAAATTGAATCCGAAGTCCCGGGTTCAAAAATAGAATTTTACAAGTTGAAAATTACGAATTCGGATAGCCAACTTTGGCGTCAAATTCAACAAATCAAACGTGCTCACAATGAAACAAAAATGAAATGGTAGAAAGAGGGTTATACCAGCTATGCACAGGAACTGATGGAACGCCAGACGGAGCTGCGATGGAGGAGATACGAACCGATGAAGTTGGCTCCATAAAACTGTCCAAAAATAACACAATTTAAAGCGTCAACTTGGTGGCCGATTTTGATGTATCAAACGACGAAATTAACGGATAAAAATTGATAGGAGTGAAGGGGTATATACCGAAATTACCTATCCAACGGTCGAATTTCTCAAAAATTGTACGCGAAGTCGCTGCAACAAAATACCGTTTCAACTTCGTTTCCGAGCTCGTCACGACGGGAACCCGTGCCAAACACACGAATCGCCTCCGATACACGTCGAAGAGAGGAGAGGAGGCCACGGGGCCTACCTTGGGGGTGCAACCGGCCAAGGGGGGCCGGCGACGGTCGACGGTGGCGGCGCTGCACCGCGCGGCTGCCGGTGCGGCTTTTCGGCTGCTACTGCGGCTGCGTTTGTCGCAGCTACTGCTGCTGTGGTCGCATCGCTGGCCACCCATGGTGGCACGGCGGTGCAGCCAGAGGGCACGACGGGTCGGTGGTGCGGTGCAACGGCGGGGCGGTTGGCCGCGACGGTGGGGAGGAGGAGGAGAAGAAAAAGAAAATGATGGTGGTGGTGGTGTAGTTATGTCACTACCACTTTTCTAGCTTGAGGGTATTTTGGTCATTTTTCAAAATTTTGGAATTTATTTTGAAATATTATTATTATTTATAATTAATGTGATTTTTGAGTGATTTTTTAGAATAATTATTTTTGGTGTTTTAGAGACTTTGACTTATGTTGACCTTGGAGACTAACCTAGTGGCTAACCTAGGTCATGACTAAGTGATTAGGATTTGAAAACCTAGGTTGACTTAAGTTAATGAGGTTTAACTCATTGGGATTAGTTTGGTGAAATTAGGGGCTAGATTGATTAAGTAATGGCTTGTGAAATCACAAGTCATTTCATGACTAATAGGCTTAATGGCCCATAGCCCACACCCATTGAACCAAGCCCTAACCCTAGAAAATCTGACCAGCTACTATGGATAGCCCCCCCTATTTATATCCTCTTAAAATTAGGGTTGCCTCTTTAGGAAACTTTGCCATTTGGAAGAGGTGAGTCCCCATCTTTGTAAATCCTAAGAAAACCCATTTCTTCTCCAAATTCCTTCAAACAAATTGCATTAGGACCTAATGTTAGTATTCTTGCTGTTGTTGATGAGTATTTTCAGGGAACACACAATTTGAGGAAGTTTGGTGGTTTGTGGAGCTTTTTCCATTTGGGGATTTTGAACCATTGTTCACCTATAGGTATAATTCCTTCCATTACTTTTAAATTCTGTAAAAATTCATTTCTAGGATGTCCTAACCCTAACCTAACAGTAGGATAGTCTAACCCTAGATTTTGGACCCATTTCGTGTCCGTATCGGACACGTACCAGTGTGTCTAGATAAGTGT
Organism: Iris pallida; assembly: GCA_029216955.1. NCBI lineage: Eukaryota > Viridiplantae > Streptophyta > Magnoliopsida > Asparagales > Iridaceae > Iris > Iris pallida. The sequence continues at coordinate 5,822,756 of JANAVB010015399.1, read as the reverse complement.
TCGACGAAATGCCTCAAAGGGCATTTCGTTCGATTTTTATGATTGTGTTTGAATGGAAAAATCCATTTTTGTCTCGCTTATACATTTCTTGGACACTGATCACGTATTAGCATCGCGTCGTGTCCCCACAGACACGCGGACACGCTGTTTCCTCCCACGCGCGCGGGCAGATTTTCTCTCCTGCTGCTCGGGTGCAATTTCTCTGTGCACAGAGGGTTTCGACCCTTGAAATTTGACATAGGGGTTGTGTTCATGACTGACACGAGGCTCGTAAAGTTTTACGAGTCCTCGTGTCGTGTCGGACATGCTATTCCGTGTGCACGGGGAAATCACTGGTGCGTGTGTGTGCTGTGTTTGTATTCTTGTGTTTTAATCGTTTTTAAATGTTTTTAAATTATGTTTTAATGAATGTTTAGGTCCTAAATATGTTGTGTAATTCATGTTTACATTAGGTGACATGTTAGTTTAGGTTTTGTTTAGGAATTTTGATTCGGACATGGGTTTTCCTTGGGTTTTCTGACACTGTCTGATACGTGTGTTCCAGTCATTTCAAAACCATATAAATTCCCTTTTTGTTTTATATTTCAATTGGTTTTTGATCCCTACATGTTACATATCATATTAGTTAGGTAATTGGCATTCAAGTTAGGCTTTGGGGTGTGTGGAATGGACATTAGTATTCAAGTTGGATTAACTGTTATGAACTGTTAATTAGTTCCTGTTATGATGAACTGAGTTAATTCCCTTGTGCCATGTTTTTTTCAATTGATAATTGTTTCCACATGTACATTATTTATTAGCTAAGTTATTCATTCAATTAAGGCTTTGATTATGAGATTGTGGTTGGACTTTGAGTTCATTTCGAATTATTGTTAAACTGGGAACCTCTGTTAACAACCTGAGAATCAAATGCTTACTGGGTTTAAATTCTTCTAATAGCTGATGACTGCTATGAGGTGGTGCTCTCAGTTTGTATAAAATCTGAGAATGGTACGAAAGAACCTGATGCTATTCCTTTTAACTGATTTCTTCTTCCTGTTGAGTGTAATGCTGTTTTCTTCATAACCTGGACTTGGCTTGTGTTCAGTCCTTAATGACCTGATACTTGTTCTTTTTAGCTAATGAGATTCATTAATGTTAAGTCCAATTTTTCCTACTTTGGACTGTCATCTTAGCTGATCATATAAACTGAGATTTTCTCCTTAGTTAGCTATGTGTATGGTTCTTTGAATCGAATTCCTTTCCTTCCCTTTACTGTCACCAATGTACACCTCCATATTCCACATGTGTATACACTGTTTTCCCATTTGGCTGAATCCCTTTCCTTACTTGCTGTCACATAATGTACTGTGATCCCCTTAACCATTGTTTTCCATATCCTGAACACCCACACCACAGATTGTTCACTGATTTCAGTCTTGCTCACTATTTTCCTGTTATACACTCTTGTGATGTTCACACACATGCCTATGGCTAGACACACACTTACACATCTGTTCTCATGTATCCTCTCTCATTCCCTATAGATATATAATATGTGCATTGTTATATACACTAGTAATCTATATATGTATCCTAGTATTTTACCTATACATATTAGTTATCTATAGGAATGTATGAAATGAATGTAATGTATATATACATGATACATTGTGAATATGATTGTATATATAAATATGGGATATTAGTGATGTGTTATGATATATGGGTGGGTTTGAATAGTGACTATAGGATAGAGGTTCCTAATAGACTATTAGTCATAGTCAAGCCTATTGGTTATGTGTATAGGCATGGCTTGGCATGGTATTGCCTAGTTTAGTCATAGTAACCCTAGAATGGTCTTGTTAGACCTAGATTAGACTAGTTTGACCTAGATTAGACTTGGTTGACCTAGTTTGACTTCTAGGGTTGACCAGAGTTGACCAAGAGTTGACTTTGGTCTAGATTGACCTAGATTCATGTATAACGCATTGTAGTACATTATATTCTATTCTGGACTTGTTGTGACTCGTACTGTTCTAATTAGGAGTCAGACACCACTCCTCGGACAGTACTTTCATCTCGGATATTCAGTTAGCAGGCGAGTACATTCTCTGATCTTTTCATACCTGTCTGGACTATATTTCTGCTTTAGATTACTTTACATGATGCTGACACGTATCTTCACGGATTAGTACTATATGGATCCCTTCCTGAGATGTTATCCCTCTACGGGTGCATCGGGTATTTCATGTTCATGTACTTTATCATGTGCATCAGGTACTCCTTGTACTCGTACTAGTTTATGTTATTACATGTTCTCATGTGCTTTCATGTGCTTATCATGTGCCTCATGTACTACTCATTACATGAGTTCACGTATCTTAGCTGTATTCATGTGCTTATAACATAACCTGAACGGATCCTTGTGCATTGATTGGGGCGGGGTGAGTAGAATTGGTTATGTGAACACTATCCCCAGTAGCTGTATTCATGTGCCTCCTTATTTGTATTCATGTGCCCCTAAGTCGTTTACATAACCATATTGTACTCTAAATCACGTAGTCACTTACAGTCTTTACTATCATGTATCTATTCCAGTTACAAAATATCTCCTGTTTTACCTGTACTTCCATTCAGCACTTCCTGTATTTTACTCTATTGCATGATTTATTTTCCTAACCTGCTATGAATTGTTTGAGAGTTATGTGCTCATTCCCGTCCTGACTGAACCTGTTGAAATATTACAGAGGACGAGGCTGAGGCGTTCTGCCCTACTTACTACGGTGCCACACTAGATGAGTGCCCGAATTTGGACCAGCAGCAGGATCCATTAGCTGTAGACGACACTCCATTAGTTTAGGATTGTCTTACTATTTTTGGGATTATTGTACTAGACTTTGAGATATTCTGAGATGTATTATTTTAGACACTTAGAATTCTGGATTGTATCTCTGTGATTCTCTATTCTGGATATTTTATCTTTCATTATCAATCTATCTTACCTGTTCTACCTTAGCTGTGATGAGTTTTATATTGTGTTATGTCACCCCCATTCGGGAGTATAACTGCTATACCTTCAATTGTTAGATGTCGTGACCTAGGACAGCGTTCTACCGCCGACACTGCGGCGTAGGCTGGACGTATCCACGTCTCGTGCCCTTACTCTAGGGTGCGGGTCGTGACAAGTTAGATGATGATGGTGGTGGTGGTGGTGAGTAGGAGGAGGTAAAGAAGAAAAAATGATGGTGATGGTGTTGGACTATGAAGAAGAAGATGGAAGGAGGAGTGAAGAATAAGAAGAAGAAAGAATGGGGGGGTTGCTGGTTCGTGCAAGGAGGGGGGGTTGTGTTGAATAATAGTGAGAGAGAGAGAGAGATTTTTTATATAATATATATATATATATATATATATATATATATATATATATATATATATATATATATATATATATATATTAAAAATATATACATATATTTATATTTTATACATATATATATATATATATATATATATATATATATATATATATATATATATATATATATATATGTATAAAATATAAATATATGTATATATTTTTAATATATATATATATATATATATATATATATATATATATATATATATATATATATATATATATATATATATATCTGTGTGTGTGTATATATATATATGTGTGTGTGTGTATGTGTGTGTGTGTGTGTGTGTGTGTGTGTATATTATATAAGAAGGGAGAGAGAGATATTTAGATATTTTGAAAAGGGGGGAGAGAGAAGGAGGTCGGCTGCTATGGGGGCTTGTGTGTAGAGAAGAGAGAGATTTAAATGTAGAGAGAGAGAGAGAGCATTATATATATATATATATATATATATATATATATATATATATATATATATATACAAAATATATATATATATATACATATATATATATATATATATATATATATATAATAGAGAGAGAGAAAGTAAGATACTTATATAAAATAGGAATATTTTTGAGTAGAGAAAATGCGATTACAATAGTGGGGTGTATAGGTAGTCATGACAGGGGTTACACCAAATTGGGTTGGGTGTTGGGTCAAGTTTGGACAAGCTTGGGGCCAAGATTTAATTAAAATAATAAATTAAACCAATTTAAATTACGGATGGAATGGGAGCACAAGAGAGATCCAATCAGTGGCACGCAAGTGGCACGTGCATAGTAGACTCAAAACAGGCCAGGGCCATATATTAGGTCGACTACATTGGACCGATGTCGGGCCCGGAAATTAAGTTGGAAATTAAATCACAAATTACGACAGACGATAAATTGGTCTAAATTGACCTGAAAGTTGCGCGAAGCAAATGGAGCACAAGGGAACAAGTTCGAGTGGGGCACGAAATATCAATATGAAGATAATCTCGTCTACTACAAACTTCAAAAAGAAAGTTTCCAGAGACTGGCATCCCTGATGCTTTAGAATTTCAAGTCACGGTAAGGAGCATTTAATGATCAAAATTAATTAAATAAAATAAATTATCGAGAATTAATTATTTAGAAAATTCGAAAATAAATCCCAGAAATTCAGGGGGCTTACAGCAGCTTGTTGTTCAGCAGTTGGTTGAGTCTCCTCAAGTTGTAATGCTGTAGCTATGGCTTTGAGATCAGTGATTGTTGCATCCTTTTTAATGGCTTCATTCTTCAACGATTTAGCTTGCTTTTGAAGCTTGCTTTTCTCATTAACGAGCCTTTTATTTGTTTCTCTGAACTACTCGATTATTTGCACTGATATAAAACAAACAACAATGAAAGGTATGATGTCAATCAATATGTACTTTAAAAAAAAGAAGAAGAAAAAAATCATTCTCCGTGATCTTAACACGGGGAATGGCCATTCTTCGTGACTCTAATATGGAGGATGACCATTCTTCGTGATTTTAACACGGAGAATGGTCATTCTCCTGCAATCTAACACGGGGAATGTCCATTCTCCGTGATTTTAACACGGAGAATGGCCATTCTCCTGCAATCTAACACGGAGAATGTCCTTTCTCTGTGATTTTAATACGGAGAATGGCTATTCTCCGTCATTTGAACACGGAGAACGACCATTCTCTGTCAATTTATCACGGAGAATGGCCGTTCTCCGTGGTATTAACACGGAGAATTACCATTCTTTGTTATTTTGACACGAAGAATGGACATTGTTCGTGATTTTAACACGGAGAATGGCCATTCTCCTACATTCTAACACGGAGAACTACAAATCAGAACTTTAAAAAAAGAGAAAATTTTACCTTGTGCTTGTAGCTCTTTAACCTTTTCGCTAAGATTTTCATTCTCAACAATAATATTAGATTTCTCTCTTTGCAAGGAGTCTAATTTCCGTACCAACACCTCCATCGAGGTATTCCTTTCAATTTGTTGGGCTCCTTGTTCCTCTAGCTCTTTAAGCTTTTTATGGAGTTTCTCGTTCTCAGCAAGAATATAAGATTTCTCTTTTCGTAACTCCTCCAATTCATGCATCAAGCACTCCATCACAATGTTGTCTGCACGTTGTTGTGCTTCTTGTGCCACTAGCTCTTTAAGCTTTACATAAAGTTTTTCATTCTCAGCAAAAATCTGAGATTTCTCTTTTCTCAACTCCTCCAATTCCTGAACCAATCCCTCCATCGCGGTGTTCATTTCAAGTTGTTGGGGTCTCTCTTGTTCAGCAATCTCATCCCCACCTGTTTGGTGGTGTCCCTCTCCCCCGTGTGTACTTTCTTCTTATATATGTAGCTTCTCTTCTTGTTGTCCTCCCTCTTTCCTAACAGCTATAACCAAATTTTTTAATATCAGTTTTATCTTAATTTACTGTGATATTCGTTTTTGAGGAAGAATGAGATTGCGTACCCATCCCATGTGTAAACTCTTGGGTATTCACGAATTGGGTCGAACTTCCTTTTCACATGGGTACTATGTTCCGCAAACCAGTAGAGGAAATATATTGTACAACCTTCAATCTTGGAGTATGCATTAGAGTAATCCCCCAACAGTTTTAATTGTAGTCTTCTTGATGCTCTCCATGACATATGCCAAGATTAACCTTGGCCAGCAAATACTTTTGATTACTTCTACACTATCTACCAAGGCCAAGAATCTGTACGGTAAATTTGAACCGCCAGACCTTGTGAAGAATTATGTTTGGCACAAGTGCAAGATTATTAGCTTGGCTAAATCATCTGGTTTAACTTGTTTATCTCCGTCACGAAGCCGTTGTAGCAATTCAAAGAACTTCTCTCTCACTTCCATATTCGTGACTTTTCCGTTTTTGCCCTTGGAATTAGCCAGCAATCTTCTGAAGTAATCTCTACACAGGCTCAACAATTCCGGCGGTATGACCTACTGTTGTTTTTCTATGATTAATCTTCTGTAATTAACATCATCCTCGCTTTCTTTCTTCAGCGGTAGATCGAAGATGGCTGACATATCATCGACACTTGGTGCTATTTTAACAGTGGTGCTCAATTCAAAGTATCCGACGCCATCTTTGTCCTCCAAGTAAGTTCCTATCAATTTCTCAAGACCTTCTGAAACCTTGGCCAATTCTTGAATGCCAACTCTGTTTATGTAGAATACCTCGACGAAATTCCAGAAACCGGTATTCTTTAAAGACTCAATAACTGGCTCGGGTGAACTACCGCCATCTTTATTGACACCCTCCATAAAAGTTAGCATTATTTTGAAAGAAGAACATAAAACTCTTGAATCCTTATTCCTGACAAATTTTTTTCTACAAAACAAAACAAAACAAAAAAATTAGGTTTCTGTCAACTGTTATCCATCATTTTAACACGGGGAATGGCCATTCTCCGTAATTTTACCACGGAGAATGGTCTTTCTCAGTTATTTTAACAACGGAGAACGGTTATTCTTATTTATTTTAATACCGGGAATGGTCATTTCCCGTGATTTTAACACGGAGAATGGCAATTCTCCGACAATTTAACAAGGAGAATGGTCATTTTTCGTGATTTTAACATAGAGAATGGTCATTCTTATGTATTTAACACTGGGAATGACCATTCTCCATGGTTTCTACACGGAGAATGCAAATTCTTCGTCAATTTAATACGGAGAATGTCAATTCTCTGTAATTTTAACATGCGGAATGGCCATTCTCTGTGATTTTAACACGGGGAATGGTCATTCTCCATGATTTTAACAACGGAGAATGGTCATTCTCATGCATTTTAATACTGGGAATGGCTATTCTCCGTCATTTTAATACGGAGAATGACAATTCTCTGTCAATTTAACACGAAGAATGGACTAAACAGGGAATAGATATTTTCCTGCATTTAAACACGGAGAATGACTATTCTCCGTCAATTGAACAAGGAGAATGATAATTCCCCGTGATTTTAACACGGAGAACGGTCATTCTCATGCATTTTAATACTGGGAATGACCATTCTCTGTGGTTTTTATAGAATCATGAACATAACTTAAGTTTTACCTTATTTTTGCCCTTTTTTTGCTTAGCAGCCTTTGGCTTATGTGCAACTCTCTTAATTCTCCCTGATTCACCGTCGTTTCCCTTTGGATTTGTTCAACTGTCTTCATTTTCTCCACAACAGCTATAACTTGTCTAACTGGGGTTCTAGTTGATTCTGATGCTGCTGTCGATGATGATGCTGATGATAGTGCCGACATGCTGTGAAGATTGTGAATAAAGAGTTAGGTTTGAAGATTTTGGAGGAGAAAATCTAGATTCGAAAATGAGCGGCGTATGGAAGAAGAGGAAGTATCGAAATGTTTTACTTTGAAGAGTAGGTTTCGTGGGTGTTTTCAATAAATTGGAAGGGCAAAAAGGTCATTCTAAACCCCCTTTATATATTTTTCGCTAATTCTGGGCACGCGATAAAATATTATTTTGCTGTGGGTTTTTCATAAAACTTTTGCAATTTTTGGGCATGGCAGCAAGATTATGAAACAAATGAATATTTTGATATAATTTTCATCCCACATTTTAAGAAAATTTTAACTCCATAAATCTTTATTCCTAACCATTTGTTATAAATTAAATTAACATAATTCATTAGATAAAATAAGAAAAAAATTCATCGTCTTCCATCTTCACCCATCAGAGTGGACTCCTTTCGACCTTTGCTGCTTAATTATATTGTTGTGCAATTTGGATTCTTCTTCATTGTGCTCTGAAGATGCAATCCATACAGCAGCTTTGTACCTTTCCTTTTTTGAATCAAACTGCATATAACAGGCATAACATCAAAAATATTGCTCTAAAAAGTGTAAGTATTTGACGACATATTTTCTGACTCACATTGAAAGAACGGGAGTCCAAACTACATCCATCTTTCATGAATAAAATTACAAAAATACCCTAATAAAATGTATTGTCTTTGCGGGGAACATAAGGACGACGGATTATGGAAAAAGTAGAAAAGTTGAACCTAGCATCTCTCAATTTCAAACTCTCTTCCTCGAGAAAAAGATCCAAATTTGAAAGCTACAATTACCAGAATACAATATGTATTAGTATACCGCGAATCTAGTATGCAATTCATAAAAATTTACGAATATGAGCTTATTATTTCTTTTATGACTACTTCGTTATAAATCGCCTCATCTATAGATGCAAGGGTGTCCCAAACTTCAACAGTCTTTGTTTTAGCCATAACTCTTGTAAGAGTATAGTGGTCCAACAAAAGAATGGGTATGTATATCTGAATCAGGATTAATTAGGTAAAACAAATTAATCAATTTTCAGAAAATTGGGATTAAAATTTAAACAGAAATAGATTAATACCTCGTTACAAATGCTTAAAGATCCATATAATCCTGAAAATATTTGTTCTTCTTCCATATTTTATGAAGTTGTTTGTTAGATGGAGGTAACGTTGCTCTCTACATACACATCAATTAATACATTACGAACGACAAACAAACGAGAAAATTGTTAATGCATAATCATTAAAGAATAAAATGCTCACTCACCATTAACTTTATTGGTAAATACCATACATTAGCTTTATTGACAGTTCTTATCCGTTCCTGCGCGGTGAAAAGAGCAGAGACAAGGGTTACAATATGAGTATATCATTAAAAAAATCAGCAATGGCATCGAAGTAAACATAGATGGCATCTAAGAAAAAATATACTATCTACATACCCCATCTTTAATTCTCTTTCTTGGAGCAAAGGACTTCATCTCAGCCCGACTCACATAAATCTTGTTGCAAGATGATATTATTTCGCTAAGAAAAGAAACGAATATACTAGAAAAAAAATGTTGAAATGAAATAAAAACTCATATTACTTACTCGTCAAGTTTACCATCCGCAAAATATAATTGTAAAAACTCGAAGAACTACTAGTACACTGGCTAGGCTTTGAGGTTGAACTTCTTGTTAAACTTTTCAAAGGTGTGACCGAATCTAAATTTCCTCGCATTCTTTTCGAAGAACTGCTAAAAGTAGAGGGAATATATTGAGAATTTGCTGGATTGATTTATCAGCTTTCTTCAGCCCCTCGTCCTCATCAGAAGATTCAATGTTAACCTCGTCCATAATATTAATTACTCCAGATGAAGATGCCTTCTTTAAAGCAGAAGATTCTCTAATCTTTTTTAAATGCCGAGATATATTAATTTGTTCAAGTTCGATTGAACCAAACTTAGAATTGATCGAAACAAGTAGATCTGAAATCTTTGATAGTTGTTCTTCAAACCTGCGCATCATACGCGGAATGAAGGTTTCATTTGAAACTGGCATCCATCTTCTACCTCTTCTACATGTTCCATACTCAGACATCTTTCTCCAGTACTACAAAATGAAGTAAGAAAACTATTCTATGTATTTCAGAATAAATAATAATTGAAACAAGAAAACTATTGTATATATAACAAGAGAAAAGTACAAAAGTGAGGAAGATGGAAAGACAAATAAATTTTGGGACTAACAAAGAATCTACTAGCCATTTGAAAGGTTATCGTGAAAGGTTATCATGATTAACAATTTAAGGAACTCTAGAAGAGGTTTAATTCTGCTGGTACTCCTCGTTGTTCAAGGAGGGCTCGACGAAGTCCACCTCGAACGGAACTTCTTCTTCTTTCCTTCTTCATCTCCGTTTCTCCTTCCACTACCACCACCATAGCCTGTAGCTTTATAACCAAAATATTAAATTGTTAGATAAAACGAAAAAAATTATGAAAAGATTACTAAATCAAAATAACACATATTCATAGAAAATATGAGACTAAAGATGAAAATGTCTCAAAAGCAACACCACAATTTTACAACAACTAAGCAGACTATGCTACGCAATAACTAAATTTTGGGATTATGTCCTCCTTGGATTTAATTTACACAAATAAGAGATTTGAGAGAACAAACTTTTATCGGCTTCCTGCCCCTCTTCTTCCTCTGAATTCTTCCCTTACTATTATCCACATTGCCGACAGGATTTTTGTCCTTATCGTCGTCGGTGTCATCATCTAGATCGCCACCAGCTATCTGAGCATCGGTGGTGTTGTCTGTAGAAGCATAAAAATTACAGCAGACTCGACATATGTGCCCAAGTCACCAATGAGCCTTATGCGCCCAAGTCACCAATGAGCCTTATGCACCAAAAGCTTCCAGCAAGGTCATATGCGCCCAAGCTCCAGTGAGGTTATATGCCCGTGCGCCCAAGACAAGCTCCTCTAGAAGGGGGACGCATAACCCTATTTCAGGCTATGTGCCCAAGCCAGAACAGCCCCTGACTCCGTCAAAGCCACGATCAAAACGTTCACCGAAGCATATGACCACGTCAGTCTCCACGAGCAGTCGTCCACCGAAGCATGCGGCCACGTCAGCACCACGATCAACCCACGACCACGCAGCCTGCATGCGCCTACATCCTATGCACCCAAAGTAGGACTATGTGCCCACTTGAAAACCAATGTATTTCCTCATGTGGGTGCATAACATCATTCCAGCTCAAGAACTACTATAAAAAGGGGTCTCATCCCTCTTCAAAACACAGAACGGAGAGCATTTTCAAGAGCAAAATTGCTGCACTTCTTGCCAGTGAGCCGAGAGTTAGCAATTTTCTTAGGTTTTCTCCCACTTTTGTAATCAGAGTGTCAACAGAGTAAAGGAGCAACTGTCGCTCGATCTCCATCGTCCCATTCCCCAGAATTCTTTTTTGTACTCGGGGATCCTCAGCGCAGGATCTCTCAGGCGTACTCGATTTGGGGTGCCTTGCGCCAATAAAGAAAAGACAGTATTTTTTCTTCTTTTTGTGTATGTGTCCACAAAAATGACGACTCTGCTGGGGACTACCTTTTCCTTTGATGAGAAGGTGGTGACACAATCCGATGCCGACAAAGTAGGGAGTACTCTGAAGATGCTGATCGTGAAGTTCGATCAGCAGGCGTTCGAAGAGATGCTCGCGAGGGACGGCTCTACTCCCTCAAAATCAGTGAAGCCAAACAAGTCTCGCAAGACTTGGCTTCCGAAGGCTCGCAGTGCATATCCTGCTAGTGTCATAGCAGATATACAACTGAAGGACTCTGTCAAATGGACGCATGCCCTGCCACAGAAGCTCCCTAAATGAAGAAGGCTCATACCGTTCTGGGCTGTACTAGTCCAGCGACTTCTCTCTTCTGCAACCAACAACAGAGTGTTCAATACTCGAAACTTGGCAAAGGAAAATACTACGATGCCAAGAATCGAAGTGTGCGACACTCTGGGCAAACCCAGCGAGGCTCACAAACGAAGGAGGTAAAGCTGGAAGAGAACAATGCTGTACCACCAAGCATGTGCCCAAAGCTATGCGCCCAAGGGGGTGTGTGGGCGCATAACTCTAATCAGAAGGCTTTTATCTTCGACAGATTGGGCATCCAAGGTCATGTGCCCAAGGCTATGCGCCCAGGCTCAACTGATCCATACTATGTTGAGGAAGCTCAGACAAGCTGCCAAGAAGCATGCGTCCAAGGGCAGACTCCAGGGCCATTGTGCCCACAGCAAAAAGACAGACCCCAACGCATATAGCACGGGGCTGTCTTCAAGGACATCACAGAACTTAGGTATGGGGGTTGCCTCTATACGTGAACTAAGTCTGGATGCGCTAACTCTCATTACAAATCCACATGCAAAGCACGACGATGCATGTGACACAGATTTTAAGGTAAAACTCCCGTCCGCTGACTTACGTGACATGATAAATCATAAGCGTAAAGCGAGGAAGGACACAACAATTCATGGTACACATCTGTGCACCAGCATTATCATCAACTGTTGCTGCTCTAAAGCAACAAGAGTGCCTCAGAGACAGTCCGTGTTTCGACGGCTGCATTTCTCTGACGATAAAAAGCCGCTGTGTGTTTCATCCAACATGGCTTTATGGGGTCCCCCTCATGGAATCTCCAATCAAAGATGGTAGACCACGAACCCAACTTTCTCTCTCAGTTCCGTAAGAAGAATAAGAAGAAGTCTACCAACAGATGGCTAGCAGGCTGTCACATCTGAAGGAGTCTATATGGGTACTCGATCAAAGACGAGATTCCGTATAGAGGACTCCCAAGCTAGGGGTAGCATTCCCTCAGAGTCTTAAACGGATGACCCTCACACTGGGGATAGCCTTCCAGAGGACAACGATCTCTCCAAGTCTGATGGCGACTATCTACCTCCCCTACCTAAAGATGAGGGACTTGTCAACTCAGAGACAGACAGTATCAGTACTAGTTGTACTGTTTTCTCTATTCATTCTCGCATGTTATCTACATACATGGCAGACGGAGAAAGATCTGAAGAAGCCAGTGATCAGACAAGCAAACGGCTAGAGGGTCTTGAAATAGCATTTGCCAAGATCATTGATATGCTTACCAGTATCATGGCAGTCCAAGCTACTAGAGCTGTTCCTCTACCTCAACAAAATGCCTCGGCTCACGTTAGTTCGGTTCATAGCAACAACCTTCCTTCACTACAAAAGGAGTATCATTCCGTTGTGCCTTCTCCAAATCTTACAATTACTGGGGGTGGTCCTTCGCCAACGACGCCTAACAACCGTACAGCAGCCGTTTTCCAACACCTGCTCAATCAACAGGATGCAATCGATTCTCTGGTTGCCCGTCTCGACACCATCTCACACAAAGATGAGCTTTAGAAGATGGAGATATCTCAACCTTATCCTCCTGAACGGAAGAATGCTACTTGCCCTCCTAACTACAGGTCGCTGACGCTAAATTCATTTGACGGGTTGACTTCTCCTTATCAATACATGACATACTTCAACACACGGACTCTACTTCTCCCAAGCACAACACGGAAGCTGACTATGACTCTGAGAAAATACAACTTTTCTGATATAGTTGGCAGGCCAAGAATATCATCCAGAACATGGGATATGACATAAAAAGTGACCAGGGGCTAAACTACGGTCGGGGACGATGGTAGCCAATACGACACTTTGCTCCTTCCAGCAAACCCGAGAACTACTATCAACGAAACAGTGTTGGTTTGGGTTATGCCATTCCTCCAACAACTTCTGAAAGATTAGATGATGAAGCAGATCGTTGTTCTCATTCCTCTGATTCCTTCCTCTGGGACTCAGACTCCAGCATCGACGACATGTTCAGAGCAACTTTGTCCGTCAACATGGTTTTAGTTGACCAATTTGCAGACGATGTCCAATCGATCGAGCTTGAACAATGGGCTCAAAATTTAGATACTAGGTGGGAGCTGCATTTCGAACAACGTAAACCACCTACCGAAGACGAAGTCATCTAAGTCAATTTAGGAGATGAATCATCTTTTAAACCAATCTTCCTTAACAAAAATCTATCTGGCGATGAACGACAATCTCTTATACAGCTTATAAGAGAATACATCGACGTCTTTGCATGGAGCTATGAAGGCATGCCAGGCCTGGACCCTAAAGTCGCCATGCACCGCCTAAATATTTCGTCTAAAGATAAGACAGTGAAACAGCAGCCACGACAGTTCCGACCAGATGTCATAGAGGCCATCAAAAATGAAGTCAAGAAGCTCACTACCAGTGGATTCATTCGCAAAAAACAACACCCCGACTGGGTTGCTAACATTTTTCTAGTCATAAAAAAGAACGGTAAAGTTCGAGTCTGTATCGATTATCGCAATTTGAACTCTGCATGCCCGAAAGACGAGTTCCCTCTACCGATCACCGACGTAATAATTGACAATACTTGTGGCTTCGAGTGGATATCCTTCATGGATGGGTTCTCAGGCTACAACCAGATCAAGATGTTCCTCGACGATGAGAAGCACACATCTTTTCGAACACCGTTGGGGGTATACTGCTATACGGTGATGCCCTTCGGATTGAAAAATGTAGGTGCGACATACCAGCGAGCCATGAACATAATTTTTTATGATCATTTGCGTAAAATGGTGTAGTGCTACGTAGATGATATCGCAGTTAAAAGTCGTGTCAAGGGCAACCACCTCCAAGACTTGAGAACGGTGTTCGAACGAATACGTGCACACCAACTCAAGATGAATCCAACCAAGTCCTTTCTGGGAGTCTCCAGCGGCAAGTTTTTTGGTTTCGTCATCACTTCAAAGGGTATACATCTTAACCCAGAGAAAGTGAAGGCTATCCTCGATATGCATCCTCCAAGAAACCTCAAAGAGCTATACGGACTACAAGGAAGGCTAGCCTACATCAGACGATTCATTTCAAACCTTTCTGGAAGATGTCAATCATTCACTTAGCTCATGAAGAAAGGCATAACTTTCGTCTGGACTAAACAATGTCAACGCGCATTCGACGACATCAAGAAGTATCTCACAAGCCCCCCAATATTGGTAGCTCCAATAATGGAGAAACCCTTCTTACTATACGTCCGCGCTATGGACCATTCTCTTGGCGCCCTATTAGCTCAGAAGAATGAAGGCGGCCATGAATAGGCAATCTACTACCTCAGCCGCACAATGGTGGGTGCCGAGCACAGATACACATATGTGGAAAAGAAATGTCTTGTACTGGTATTTCCCATCCAGAAGACATACCACTATGTGTCTGGGCAGACTATCCACATCATATCTAAAGTCAACCCTCTCAGAATACTCATGACTAAACCGGGTTCTCTCAATTCCCGTTTAGCTACTTGGGCAATGCTGTTGACTCCATACGATATGCTCTTTGTTCCTCAGAAGGCAGTAAATGGCCAAGCATTAGCTGATTTCCTAGCAGCTCATCCGGTGCCAGAATCTTCCAAACTCTACGACGAAATCCTCGATAAAGTTGTGGAGTCTAATACCGCAACTGAAGAAATCCCTATTTGGTGAATGTTCTTTGACGATGCATCAAGAACAGGACCTAAAGGAAATATCATGGCCAGAGTAGGCGTCGTGCTCGTATCACCCGACCATCTGGTTATACACCGTGCATATTCTCTCGTGGAACCCTGCACCAACAATGTGGCAGAATATAATACCCTATTGATCGGCCTGCAATTGGCAAAATAACTTGGAGTTGACTATCTAGAAGCTTATGGCGATTCCAAGCTAATAGTTAGTCAGGTTCGAGGGGATTATAAAGTTCATCACGAAGATCTCATCCCTTATCACAAAGCAATAATCGAGTTGGCATCTACTTTCACTGGATTCCTCATGAGTACGTGCCTCGACTACAGAATATAGAAGCAGATGTTCTAGCCAGTCCCGCTGCTTCCTTGACCGTCCCTACCAATACTCAGCAGTCGATCACAGTGTCTGGTCGAGAACTATTCTGTGTGAAAATGTCTTGCATATTCATCACAGTTATACAACGAAAACAAACGTCGATGTTAAAGACTAGAGATTTCCTTTTATAGACTACGCCGTCTATGGAATCCTTCCCGAGGATCCGAAGGTAGCAGTATCTATCTAAAGGCGATCCCTCAAATTTTACTACGACACAGCTACCAAGATGTTGTACCGACACTCTTACGAAGGGCTACTGTTACGATGTTTATCATACACAAAAGCTAAACACGCACTCCGGGAGGCTCACGACGGAGTTTGTGGTGTACATCAACCAGGCCCCAAATTACAAGATTGCCTCAAATGAATGGGTTATTATTGGCCCATGATGATAGCATATGCTATTGAATATACAAAAAAGTGTAGAGCTTGTCAATTCCACGCCGATTTCATTCATCAACCGTCGGAGTTTCTACACCCGACGACAGCATCTTGGCCTTTTGAAGCCTGGGGTATGGACGTCAGGTCCAATCAGCCCACCATCTTCCAGAGGGCATCGGTTCATCCTAGCTATAACCGATTACTTCTCCAAATGGGTGGAAGCTATACCGCCCACCGAAGTGAAGGCATCGAACATGATCAGTTTCATCAAACATCACGTTATCTACCGCTTCGACCTACCTCGTAGGATCATCCATGATAATGGTCCACAATTTGCAAGCCATGCATTCTATTGATTCTACGATAGGAATCAAATCTAGAATGTAGCCTCTACTGCCTATAATCTAGCGGCTCAATAAAACCATCATTAAACTTCTCAAGAAGTTCGTGTCTTCAAATAAGCGCGATTGGAATGAGAAGCTCAGCGAATGTCTATGAGCCTATCGTACAACGGTCCGGACTCCAACAGGCAGTACGCCATTCTCTCTAGTTTATGGGAGCAAAGCAGTTCTTCCCCTAGAAATCCAGATCCCTTCTCTTCGAGTAGCCTTAGCCAGCGAGTTGACTACCGAAGAAAACTATTGTCTGCGACTACAGAAGCTCGAAGCACTAGACGAAAAATGCTTGTTAGATCAGCAGCGCATTGAGCTATACCAAGCACGTCTTTCCAGAGCCTTCAATAAAAAGGTAAAGGAAAGAATCTTCCAAGTCGGTGATCTAGTCTTAGCATTGAGAAGACCAATGGTCATGATGCACAAAATGAAAGGGAAATTTTAGCCTAAATGGGAAGGTCCTTTTATTATAGAATTAGTGTATTCTAACGGTGCGTGCCGACTAACCAAGCCTGATGGTGACTTACTCATGATGCCTATCAACGGCAAGTTCCTGAAGAAATACTATGTGTAACCTTTTGTAAATAATGTTCACATATGTTCAGTCATGTAAATGTACGGTGCGATGTTTATGTGATTCGAAAAATTATCTAACTATTATCCGTATTTCAAGAGTCTTGAATACGTCTTGGATAATAGGTCCTCTAAAATATTTCCCCAGTGGAATCATTCCTATTTTTTGACTCTGTCCAAACTCGGTTTGACGAAAATAAGTCACGTCCCTATTACCTCTAAATTATTTTCCGATAATTATTTTCCCAGTGGAACGATTAAGAAATGTTTTACCATGTCCATATAACCTCTGAGCAAAGCATTCATCAAGGATAATCACGTCCATATTACCTCTGAATTATCCACTCCCACCTAATGTTATATATCTTTCCATGTCCATATTACCTCTGGTCGGATATAGAACATCCTCTGCTATTATGTCTATATTACCTCTATTAGCAGCTTCGTTCAACTTATTATCTATATTCAAAAAACCTTGAATATAAAACGGATAATAGATCCACATCAAATTCTCCAGCGGAATACCCACCAGAAATATCCTTACTACGTCAACATCACCTCTAGTTTCGATATTTCACAAAACTACATTCATTCCGAAAAGGTTCTTTATTCTTTACTTGAACGTCTATCAAGAGTCGAGAAAAAAGGGGTATAAGAGCCATGACGGCTAGAAGAAACAGTTTCAAACAAAAAATCTAAATGATACATAAGCGATTGATATTATACCTTAGGGCCGTGATTTCGGCTTCAGACTTTATGGTAGCTCGATGGCGCACCTCTTCTTGACGAGCAGCTTCATCCTCAAAAAGGATCAGACTCATGTGCTCTCCTTCCAACTTCGCCAGCTATTCTTTTAAATGGGCGGAAGTGGTGGCAGTCATGGCAGCCTGAGCCAAGTAATCCTCCTGCTCAGACGTTACTGTCCTCAAGTTGGCTTCCAGTTGGGCGATCTCGTTCTGGATCGGCGTGATGTGATTATACTTTTCGGTAATTTGTGCAGCCAGTTTATTCTTCGAGGCAGCACGTACCTCACTTGCAGCGTTGAACTGACCATACTGGTCAGCCAATTCGTCGATCTCTCGAACGAAGGCATCCTTCCTCGCTTGGAAAGTAGCCTTCTCCTCCGTATGAGCCGTAATCAGAGCCTCATCTTCTGTACGGAATAGTGATGACGGGCTCCGTTGCTTGGCAGCCCGGAATCGGGGCACCTGACCCTCTAGGTCATTCAGAACTTTCCTCAAAGTATTAGCCCGCTCTTCATAGCCGGCAATGCTCTCGAGGGCCGCCACTTGGCATTCGGGAACAGCCTTCAGAGGGCCAAAGGCAGCATTCTGATTCAGGACTCCAGGAAGCTTTACTTTCAGCACAGAGTAGAAAGCTTTGATGAATTCCTAGGCCATCTCGTCATCTTCAGTGGAGGTCGTCGGGAAGGAGGCTTGGAGAGTTTCTTCCGCTCCAGGAAGGGATACCTGACAAGAAAATGATATATACATCAGTAACCAAAAAAAAAATAAAATACAAAAGAGTTGTAATTTTGTACCTTCGGCTTGCTCAGCGCCAGCCTGGGCTACGCCATCAATCTTGGCTTCAACGAGACTAGGAACAGGCCCAGACTGTTCAAGGAGTACAATATCAAGGCCCCGAGCGGCATCGGGCCTGGTCTCTTCCACAATCTTTGCTGGAACGGAAGCAGATTCAACAACAGCCCCCTCAGCAGGCTGTTCAACCTCTCCTTCTGTAGGTGATACCAGCTCACTAACAGCTCCCTCCGTACCAATAAATTTAGAGGAGCCGGGAACAACTTTTGTTCCTTCCCTAATGCCTGGGGCTATCTTCACGAGGGGTTTTTTCTCCCTATCTACAAGGGAACATACAGTCGTGGTCAGCCTCACGAGGAGCATGCAAAATCGAAGTTGAAAAATCTCATCCGAAGAGAGGCACAAAGATAACTTACCCGTAGGAGGACGAGCCGATTGGACTTGATTTTTATCTAAGTCCCTCATTACAGCTCCTATTGCAGACATATCCCCCAAAGAAATGTCATAGGAGAGACCGATCTTTTGATTACCGTTATAGTCTGGGCCTTCGTCCTAATCATCCCGTCGCTCAAACCTTACAGCTGAAGAAGATCCGCCCTCATCCATCGGTCGAGGATGAGCAGGGGATACTGTCGTCGCGTCCACTTCCTCAGACAAGGAGGCACCTACCTCATCTACAACTTCAGGGTCCTGTACAAAGGACAAATGCAAGGGTGAGAAAGCTTCTAAAGGCTTAACCAGAACAGCTATAGATTCTAGGAAGGGGTCTACCTCCCGAATGGTAACGGCCTGCAACGTCATCTGCCGAGAAGACCTTCTGGGAGGAGGCAAGCTGGCACCCATGTCCGCAACCTTTTTCCTCCCCCGGAAAACAACCATCTTCTTCCTTTTGGGCCGTGGAACCAGCTCGGTGGAAGCCTTCCTCTTATGAGGAATGTCAGAAAGAGGTTCTTCAGTACCCTCTCTCCGAAGAGCTGCAGTGATAGGCTCCTCAACAACAACTCTCTGCTGCGACACTGCAACCGGTTCAACTGTAGGAGTGGCACTTTTCTTTCTATTACCCTCCATGGCGCACACTCGTCCTATCTCTGCAAGAGTAGGGGCAAACTTAGTCCCCGATATAAAACTCTACTCTCGGTCATACCGAGAAGGAAGGGTATTGACCAGAATATAGAACTTAGCAGCAGCAAAGAGCATGTGGGTGTCAGGTTTACTTTCTGACAAGGTAAAAACTCCTCCCGTACACCCAGCATTGTAGTAGCTCCATACACGTGCCCCGTCAATCAAACTCCCTATCGACTGGAGATGAGGACTGGGATTGCCCAAAAGAAGCTGACTGTAGCTGAATTATCGTACAAAGCGGCTCGGCAAATAAGGTTCCAGAAAAGTATGGTTCCTATTCCTGAACACCAAATGGGAAGGCCTAATGGATTGGAGCCAATAAAATGCCCCAATAGGAAGGCTAGAAGTGAGTGCCCCCTCATCTACTAGGGTATCTCCTGTGGGACCACTACCAGACGTAGGCGATACTCTGAAGAACTCATAGTTCTGCAGAAAACTCAAGGCCGTCCTGCAAACAGGCACCCCTGTAATGGTCCAATCCGTGTCTCTGAATCTCCGAAAGAAGGCATCCCCCGCCAAAGAGTCTGCCATCAGCCCGGCGTTCATCAACCTGGGACAATGCAGCACCAGCCATTCCATCAGATAGTGGAAGGGAAACTCAGTCCTAGCAAAGTCCTTTCTGCCTTCGGGTGTTATCGTGTTCACAACAAAATATCGCAAACCCCGTTGGATTGTACAGACCATCGCTGGAAGCAGAGTAAGTTAGCGTCCAAAGGCCAGCTTTACAGTCGGAAGTATCCTACCCCAGCTTATTCTCTCAATAGACCCTGGACCACTAGGGACTACGCAGTCACGAAGCTATATCATCAGGAAAGTGGCCAACACCGCCTTTTCTGACATCTTGAACTCGGCCTGCCAGAAGAAATGATAAATCGGGGAGTTTCCCTCAGCATCATTACTATCTTCGGTATCCAAAGCTTCATGATCTGCCATCAACTGCTCTATCTCAGAGCTCGTCAAGGGCTTGCAAGACGAGAAGGAGACTGGGATGTCCCCTTCTACTCTGGTGAAAATGTAGTTAGTCCAGGCCCTCGTATGCGAAAGGGACCCCTCAGTCTTACCCTTCTTCGTAATCTGGTAACAAATAAAAAAGTGACAGAGTAACTCTTTGTACACCTCCATCATCTCGGAGTTCTCCTTCTCCAAATCCAAGATCTCTGCAACACTGAGGACGTATTCTGTATATGGCTTCGCCCTCCAGGGAAGTTTGGATATTGCCTGCATATCGTGAAGATCCGAGCCCATCTCCCCACCCGGAGTGAAGAAGGTGCATGTGTGATAGTTGTACAACTCTGCTAAGGAGATAAACACTGGCCAGTTAACCTTAATGCCATATTGGGTGGCACTAACGGCATAAAGAAGACCGACAGCTTTTAGGGTGGCCTCATAAGTCGAGAGCACCCATCTAGTAAGGTCACTCCAGAATGGGACAGAATGCCTCCAACCTTTCAACTGCAGCTTCCCTTCCGGGTATGACTCCCTCTTTGACAGCATCAAGTTGGAGAGAGTCTTAGCCGCATAGGGGTGAAGATCAGTCGGGACATCATTCATTATGACACTAGGGTACAGTCCCCTCATGGAGTAGGACGTGAAACCCTTGACACACTTGAATGTGTCCTTCTTCCGGTCACCAGAGTTGAATTGGATCCTGCCAGAAACAACCCCGTGCAGTTCAGGGGTCAGGTCCCATTTCATCTACCTCTGCACAGCCAGATCAGACAGAGGGTATTGGATCCGATAGAGGGTATTGGCGCTTCATCGATGGCAGCCCTATTCTATGGTCATTTAATTTAACTACCAAAGGGTCCTCTAAATATATTGTCTCGTCATTCTCAAATTCTACACTGCCGCCGAACAGGAAGTACAGTTTCTTCAAACAGCGTGTCCTTCCAAGCAAGAGCTTTTCATCATTAATCATCTGCTTCAAAAATATTTTGTCCTATTCAATTATGGCAATCGTCCGTTCCGTAGGCTGGTCGTGACTGATCCTTGCCTGAACATTACTGATCATGTTGGTTATGAGGTTTGTGCCGAGGATATGGCAAGCAGAGCCAAAAAGGATCCCACCAAGTTCTGGGACAAACATATTAACTGCAAGGACAGAAGAGAAAGTCAGACTCAGAATTCGCAGGAAAAACTAAGTGCTGAAGGAATCTTATGCGCGCAAAGGGCTATGCGCCCAAAAGACTATGCACCCAAAAGGCTATGCGCCCAAAACAAACATGTGGGCGCATAACGTACAACAGCATGTGGGCGCATAACATACAACAGCATGTGGGAACATAACATGGCAACATGTGGGCACATAGCACACCATAGTGTCGGTGTATGACTTCTGTGGGCGCATAAGAATGCTCACAGAAGCATGTTGCCTTAGGCGCATGCGCCCAGGCAGAAGAAAAGTCTGAGAGTCACAAATTAACGCTCGAGACTTTGTTTTTGAGGCGTGGCCTCACCCAGAATCAGGTCGTAGACTGGTGAGGAAGCTGCCGCAGGAGGAGAGCCACTCGGTGCAGTCCCCTTGCCCTTCGCAGATCTCTTGGCGACCTTGGGAGACATGGTTCATAAAGAAGGAGATGGAGAGTCTTTTGAAAGTTCTAAGAGAAATGAGAATAATGAACTTTCTCTCTCTTTCAAAGCCCATTTATAGGCATGGGCCAATTTCTATGTGCCTATGTGGTGCCCATTGTGCACTATGCACTCACCATGGCTTATGCGCCCACATGAAGACCCAGCCTCTTGCACACTAT